>BPLQ01010439.1:0-18079 GCA_021605075.1 Caerostris darwini | reverse complement strand
ATTACGAAAATTCAAATCTAATGTTAAAAATAATATTAATAAGGCATATCTTACTTCTGTCAGATACCAAAAAATCCACTTCATCATATATCCATTACCGATAATTGTTGGTTACAGTTACGAATACAGAATGACTGATTAGAAATTCTATCAAAACTCACATCTTTTAAGTAAACAATTTTTTGAAAAAAAAATATTATTCAATTCTAAAGTCTGCGAGGTTCGAATGAGAAATATCGTCTGCTAGAAAATGAAAATCGTCTGCCACAGAATCACCCGACCTGTGCAATCTCAACATCCGTCCGTTATTAATTTTTTTCCGCTACGTGAAACAGTACCTGCATTGCGTCACAATGGAAGGATAAAACATCAACCTAAACTGTACATATAATTATCATATAATACCTTGCAATTTATTCTTTATATATGCGAGAAAGTGCAATTTATACAGCTCTGTTAAAAGTTTTGTTATTAGTATTAATTGAAAACCTAAATTTCTTTATTAAGTCTGACACCTAATATATAAAAAGTTTTGATGGGCTTGCAAAGTTGAGTTCCTGCTTTCGTGCAGTTGATTTAAAATTCTAACTTTTTTATTGTTTTTTCAATTCCTTCTATTAGCTCGCACTCTCGCTATATATAACTTGTTCAAATTTTCAATCGTTAATAAAATACTTTTTATTCTACCACTCAAGTTCAAATACATTTTTTTGAATTTGTAGTGGATGACACTTGATGTTAATACAGTTTTTTTCAAGTATTAATTCAGTATTTGAATTTAATTAATTAATTTTAGTTTTTTTTTAGATTTAAGTTGCATGTATCTACCAATAGATGGCGCCAGATAAACTTAAAAAAATGAATGAAAATTATTTATAATGGACTTTAATAAGTTGGAATTGACTTAACTTTTTAATTGTTTTTTCAATTCCTTCTATTAGCTCACACTCTCCCTAATACAAGACATTTTAATAAAACTCTATTTTTGAAAGAAATTTCTGTTTTAATTTATTGAAAACTTCTTGTGATGGACCTGAAATAGGTAAAAATAAGAATATGCGAAATCAGCTCGGCGAAATACCAAATATTGTGTACGCATGGAAGCTATAATTTATTTAGTGTTTGGTTTGATTTAATTGTATTAATTGTTTGTATATGATGCATGACAGCCCGTAACTCTCATTGGGCCTAACCTGCTTGAGCTTTACTAAATCAATAAGATTTATATGTATACATTATATTAATTTCTTCATCGGCGCAATAGACCCATCGTGGGCCAAGGCCGTCTGCCTACTGGCAGATTTCGAGACAGGAGATGTTTTCGTTTTACGAGGTAGGGTTGTCAGCCCTACGTTCTACAGTCATGCCACCGCCGGGAATCGAACTCGAAACCTGTGACACTGAGCGCCAGAGCGCTAGTCATGTGTGTATGTATATATAGGCCCCAGCTAATGTGTACATATATATATAATGAAGTCAATGAAATTAAAAGGTGTTAATGAAGTTAAATGTCAAACTAACTTCATTTCTTAATTTTATTTTATAATATGTTTCTATTTTATTTCAGTAATTTATAGCTTTTTGATCTCATTAATGATTTAAAATAAATATGTATAAAAAAAACGACTTTTAAGCTACGGCATTTTTGCTTATTTGACGTGGGCAGCATAATAGCCAATTCGCCAGCATTCTGGCCTTTGTACCACAGGATTCAGGTTCGTGTCCTGGTGGTGGCTCGGATGTTTCTCAGGGGTTCGGAATCCACGTTAAATTGTAGATCCCTGTCAAATTAACCTGAAGTGTGTAAAAAAATGTCCGTAGAGCGACAAACCAAACTATTTGTCTTGTTACATATCTTAGATTGTACGCTTTTACGAACTTTTGGTTCTTCATAGATCATGATAAAATTATATATAAATATTTTATATGCGATTTGTATAATATATTGAAAGATATTTTATATTTTTCTTCTTCTTATAATGTAACCAAGAGAATTTTTTTCAATTCCTACTATTAGCTCACACTATCCCTATATATATCTTGTTCAAATTTTCAATCGTTCATAAAATGCTTTTTATTCATCCACTCAAGTTCAAATACATTTTTTCTGAACTTGTAGTGGATGACACTGGATGTTAATACAGTTTTTTCAGACATTAATTCAGTAATTAATTTTAGTTTTTTTTAGATTTAAGTTGCATGTATCTACTAATAGATAGCGCCACATAAACTTTAAAAAAAATGAATGAAAATTATTTATAAAGGACTTTCTGCAATAGAGTGAAAAAAAAGTTGGAATTGACTTTGAAAAAAAAAAAATTTATATTACTTTTTTCCTTTCAAGTGTGATACACAAGAGTTGTCTTCCTTCGCATGGAGCCCCAAAAAAGTTTAAGTGTTTAGAAATATATCAGGTTTCATTTTTTGAAGGCTTGATTAATCTGAATAAGAAAAAGCATGAAATTCTTACTAATGCATGGGTGATACTTGTCAGCGGATGGGTCAATGGGCAATGGGTCAATGGGCAGTATTACTTTTTTCTTTAAAGATACATTGTCTTCTTCGTTGTCGTAACAGCCCCATGGTAGGCCAAAGGCGTGTGCCTACTGGCAGATTCCGAAACATTAGATGTTTTCTACATAGGGGCTAGGATTGTCAGCCCTATTCCCAAAGCTCTGCAGTCATATTAGACCGGTACATATGGTTTAAAGTGAATTCCAAACCACTACAAACATCGATGCCACCGCCATCGATGCCACCACCCGAAACCTATGGCACCGAGCGCTAGTCACCTGGCCATCAGGCGCCAAACATTCATTTTACAACATTGAAATTGGTTATTTATTTCTTGCTCCCATTTTAAATATTATTTAGACTTTACACATTAAATATGCAATTAGTTTACATTAAATAGATCATGAGTCTTGGCCTAATAGTAGCGCATGCAGCTATAATTTATCATTATAACTGGCTCAACAGCCCGTTGTGGGCCTTGGCCTTCTTTAAAAGATCCAGCCAAACTGTTCTCCTCTTGGCCGTGGACCTCCAGTTTTTGATCTTAATAACATTAAAATCAGAGTACAGTCGACCCATCTCTTTTCCGGTCGTTGTCCAAAAGGGGTTACACTGAAAACCTTCAAAGCAGCTCTATCACTTTCCATTCTCATGAGATGACCGGCCCATCTCATTCTGTTCAATTTAACAAATTTTAGAATGTCAATATCTCTAAAAAGTTTGTAAAGTTCAAAAATGTATCCTCTTCGCTAATTTCCATTGCGGTTGATACCACCAAAAATAGTGCAGCTATAATTCAGGGGAGCGTATATTTGAATTCATTTATAACAGGCATTGCAGCCATTGCTTTCAGAAACGAGGAGACATAATATCGATTGTGACACTGCATGTAAAAGCTTTGTATCAACACTCATCTGCTATGAGGATATTTTCAGGGTATTGACATGCTAATCGCAATATCTCTATTCAGACTACGGCCGTACCATGCTGAATATACCGGTTCTCGTTAGATCACCGAAGTTAAGCATCATTGGGCGCGGTCAGTACTTGGGTGGGTGACCACCTGGGGAACACTGCGTGCCGTTGGCAAATTTGGGACCTGAATGGCCGAGTGTCTAGCGCTCTGGCGCTCGATGCCACAGGTTTCGGGTTCGAATCCCGGCGGTGCCATGGATGTTTGTAGTGGCTCGGAATCCACTTTAAGCCGTAGGTCCCGGTCTCCTATGACTGTAAGAGCGTCACGGAGCAAAAGTCAGGCTTCTACCTACGGGTGCTCCATCACAACAGAAGCTGCTTCCTTCCCCTTCAATCATGAGTACGTATGGGCTCGTGGCCTTGGTCAGCCAAGTGGGATAAGAAACAACAACAACACACTATTCATAGCATATTAGAGTAAAATAGGAAGTGCCCATCATAAAATGAAACTGAAAAATGCCTATAAATCCTATATCCAGTATCCTGTATCCTGTCCAAGCTAATTTTTAATCAGTAGTAAATAATACTTTTTTTTTTATTTATCAAATAATAGTGAAAATATAAAAGCTGCCAAAGTTATCAATAATTAATTACATGGTTAAAATATTGTGTACTGCTTTGTAATGTTTTAAATACTTCATACAGTAAAAATGGAATTTCTTTCACCTACAGTTCCTATAGCCTTTCGTATATTTTTATACATCATGCTTTTTTTATGAGAAAAGCAGATTATGAAATCATTTTTTTAACTAAGGTTAAAAAACACTTGCTAATAGATTCTGAGAGATATTTTATAAATACAAGTTCAAAAATCAATATCTTCCTGAACAGAAATTATTTTAAAGTATTAATTAAAAATTTATTGAATTCTATTAAAAAAAATATGTAATTCACATTGTTAAGGAAAAATTTACGATGCGCAATAAAATCAATTGATTGATTTAACATTTAAATGAACAACACATTTTTTAACATTAAAAAATGCAATATATTTTATTGTTAAAAACAATGTACATAATAATTTATATGCATTTATGGCATAGGATTTTAGGTTTTAATGATTACATACAGAAATAATAAAATGATTTACATTTAAAAATGATTGGACAAAATATTTGCATAATTAATTAAATTTTTAGAAGTATTATATATTGTCTTTTCATATCGTATCCTGCTATCCTTTTATATATATTTTATACATCATATATTTTTACTCTTTATCTACATCATGCCCTCAATCTTTTATGAAAAAAAATAGATTATGAAATGATTTTTTTGTAACTGAAGTTAAAACATTTTCCCATAGATTCTGAGGGACATTTTTATTACAAAATCAACGTTATCTTCCTTTACAAAAATATATTAAAGCATTAAATAAAAAATTATTGAATTATTTCTTAAAATTTAATTCTATTTAATATATTTATATGTATAATTAATGTTGTTAATGAAAACATCCACCAAGAGAACGCTATATAATATTTAGTGGATTACTACCTGACAAAAATTCTGCCAAATTATATGCTATGAGCATAAAAGTTATTAGCATATTAAAGTGAGAGCAGGAAACTTTCGTATTTCGTGGTTAACTAAAAAAAAATTGCTTCTAGACATCTGTGCAGACGTGATACTATTACAGTAATTACATTTACTAGTAAAATCATATGCAACAGATAAATAGCCTTTTCGTAATTGAAATTCACGGAACTGCATGGTATGAATTATTCTGAAAGATTGGATACTGTATTAGTTTACTCTGTGATAGTTAACCATTTCCATAGTTTTCGCTCATTGGCGCAATAATCTGCACAATAACCATTGGAATATAAATATTATAGTATTGTGAAAATTAATAATAATCGTGATTTTACCAATGAATAGTTCTGTGCGTTTTATTTCTATTTAAGTTTTCTAACGATTTAGGGAAAAGTTTTCATTTTTCATTTTCATTCATTTTTTATTAGGAAACTGGATTTTACTCACTTTTTATACATAAATTCAATTGATTGACGATTCATCAATTTTGATTAATTCATACAATCAATTCAATAAACTGACTATTTTGAAAGATTCGCTATGGTACCACTTTACTATATTACAATTAAACACTTCCACAAATTTCGCTCATCGGCGTAATAATTTGTGGAGGAATATTGGAACATGGAATATAAATTGGATTTTTTACTACAGTATTGAGAGAATTTTTGATTATAGTTGTGTGAAAATTAACAATGGTGTTTTTATCAATGAATTTAATCTCCAGTTGTGTTTTTTTTTTATTTCTATTTAAGTTTTCTAACCATTTCGGGGGATGTTTTCAATTTTTTAAATAGGAAACTGGATTTTATTCCCTTTTTAAACAAAAATTCAATTGGTTGGCAATTTATCAATTTTGATTAATTCATACAATCAATTTAATAAATTGACTATTCTGAAAGATTAGCTATGGTATTAGTTTACTTGATTATAGTTAACCATTTTCACAATTTTTGCTCTGGCGCTCTGTGCCACAGGTTTCGAATTCGAGTCCCGGCGGTGACATGGATGTTTGTAGTGCTTTAGACTTATGTATTACTTTGGACGTTTGTAGTGATTCGGATCCACTTTAAACCGTAGGTGCAAGTCTAACACGATCACACAGTGTGGTCTTGAGGTTTAGTCAGTCTTAAGCTCTCGTGGTTCCTCGCTAAAGTGAAGCTGCATATTTCTCTTAGCAGTGGACCAGTCACCTGCGACGGATTCTTTTGGACATTGTATAGATTTTCCTGCACCAGGGGGATTAGTAACAACAACAATAACAACAGCTTTCGCTCATTGGCGCAGTAATATGCGGAGACTACCATTGGAGCATGAATTATTTTTGACTATAGTATTGTGAAAATTAATAGTGTTTTTATCAAAGAATTTAATCTGTACTTTTGTGTTTATTATTTCTATATAGGTTTTCTAATCCTTTAGGGAAAAGTTTTCAATTTTTTTAATAGGAAACTGGATTGTATTAATTTTTATACATAAATGATATTGATTGACAATTCGTCAATTTTGAGTAATTCATATAATTAATAATCAATTCAATAAATTGTTTACATATCAATTGATTTTTATTCATGATGAGCAACAAAATCGATTGATTTAACATTTCAATAGTTTTCATCTAAGGAATACATCAAAAAACATAAAAAATTCAATATATTTTATTGTAAAAAAAACAGAATAAGTACATAATAGTTTATATACATTTATGGAATAGGATTTCAGGAATTAATGATTATGTACAAAAATAGAAAATTATTTATATTTAAATATGGTTGGACAAAACATTCCATTTTTGGAAATATTGTATATTGTCAGAAAATCTATCGCCTCCTGAAATTCTCTTTTTACAAAATTAACTCTGAAAAAAATTGTACTTTTAATCACTGAAAGTTTGTATTCGTATTTATTATCAATTGCATGTTTTAAATTTTAAGGAGGAAATATGTTTAAAGAAGTCCAATAAGTTACATTCATAAGTAATGTAGACCATTCTACTTTTCTTGTAAGAACATTGCGTAGGAGAAAAGTGTACTTATCAAAATTTAGGCTTTAATTAAAAAGTGTTAGGCTTATTTACAGAAAAAATATAGGGTTTTTATATTTGCAAATATAGGAATTTAACATTACATTAAAATATTAATGTGTAGTAAAGTACCCTCTTATTTTCAATGAAACATAAATTCTACTTTTAAGATAAAATAATCACATATATTTTCATGATAATATTTGCTATTCCAGTAAGTATAAGTATTAAACTATATCACAGTTCTTAAATAAAACTTTAACCGAAATTTACATTTAAATCGAATAGTATTCATTGTTCATTACTATGTAAATGATAGGATTAATTATATTCGAAAAATAAATGCCAATATATTCAAAAATAGGCAAATAATTATCTTCATTTTATTCAAAATGTCTTCTTTACACAACTGAGAATTTTGTACTTTTTACAGATTTCAAACAAAATATGTCCAAAAAGGCCATTCAATATTCATTGCTCATTACTATGTAAATGATAGGATTAATTATATTCGAAAAATAAATGCCAAGATATTCAAAAATAGGCAAATAATCATCTTCATTTTATTCAAAATGTCTTCTTTACACAACTGAGGATTTTGGACTTTTCGCAGATCTCAAACAAAACAAGTCCAAATAGGCCTTTCGATATTCATTGCTCATCACTATGTAAATAACAGGATTAATGATATTCGAAAAATAAACACCGAGATATCCAAATATATTCAAAATGGGCAGATCATCTTCCTTTTTAAAGATTTTCACAAAACTTACAGGAAAATAGCATAGGACGAATGTGATGAATATCACCATCATCATTCTCAGGACTTTCAACTCTTGCTTGCTTCTCTTCAAAGCTGTTTTCTCTGTCTCCATCTCAGAATGCCTGTAATGTTTCCGAAAGACACCTTTCTTGGATGAGAAAGTCACAGATCTATTGATGGAAACATTGTCTAAAGAGTCTTTCATCACTCTCTGTGATGCTTGGTGGACAACCCAAAAGATCCTGGAGTAGCACACCAGAAAAACCATTGATGGTAATCCAAATGCCACTATGTATAAAGTCATCTTCGGTGATCGCTCATTTAATTTCATTATGCTGCAAGTGCCCACTTTAGGGTCGTACCCAAACTTGCCCCAGACTTCAAAAAGTGGGAAGAACAGCAAAACCAAAGCGGATATCCATATAAAACCTATCATGATGGCAATGTTTCTGGGTTTGTACATGTCTCGATACAGAGTTGGATGAACAATGAGTATGTAACGATTGATGGTGATGGCTATAACACTGAACAAAGATACTGCACCATTGGAATATCTGACCAGAGGAAACAGCTTGCATAGGACGTCACCATAGTTCCAGTCTCTTTCCAGGAAGGTGAGAGCTGACAGCGGCATTGAAAATCCACAGAACAGCAAGTCAGCAACGCAGAGGTTCACAATGAAAGCTGTGGTGGCATTGCGGAGTTTTTTGGACTTGGATAGTGCCAAGATGGACACAAAGTTCCCGAAAACTCCTACGATTGCAAATATAATGAAACATGCGGCTGCAAAGTCCATAAGTGCTGCTGGATAGTAAAAGAATACAGTCTCGTTGCCATGCGTGCCAAATGCCCGGAGATGTTCGTTGTCTTCAGAGGTTGTGTTGTTGCCCACATTTGAGAACATCCACAAGTCTGTCACCAGAGCACTCATATTTTTCACGTCAATCATCTTTTAGATATCTAAAAAAAGATTTTTTAAAATAAATTACTGTTTATTATTATTGGGAATCATCTAGAAAAAGTTTAATTGCATTTACTCTTGAATAACACAAAAAAATCCTAAAAAGGCATCCTTAAAATCTTACTAAGTAAATGTCGTGCTATACTAAAAATATATATAGTATGGAAGACGAGTAAATGTGTTACCTTAAAATAATTAATCGAATATATTACGCTTTAATAGCGAAGTATTAATTACCATTAACATTGAAAACTAATTTTAACTCTCTAGTAAAAAAAAAAAATAAACACCCGGCAAACATAGTTTATGTTAATATAAAGAACCTATATTAAGGTTCTTTATATTAACATAATAAGGTTCTTTATATTAAATTTATTTACACGCCTTTTAAAAATATACAATAATAATAAATATCCAAAAAAATTTTAAATATAAAGCTCCATAAATAAAATGAATTTAAAATTCCACTAAATTCTAAAACTCTGTTGATCTAACACTTTACACATAATTAAGGGGGAAATAATGAATAAGTTAAAAATTCACATCAAGCTTTTTATTGTTTAGGTATTCTTATCTTAATATTGATCGCGTATAGTATATATAGTAAATAGTATATTGTTATTTTAATATTGATCACGTATAGTGTATATAGTATATTCTTATCTTAATATTGTACTGTCCTATCACACAAGGACTTTCCGCAATGTTCATGCCGTGTTACTTAAGAATTTTTTTTTGTAATGTTCGAATCATATCAGCCCAATACCTTGATGTACCCAATACCCATTAACTGTACTTCAATTCATTTAAAAATTATTTCTTACTTATAATGATTCTTGTATTATAATCTTTAACAGAAATATTACAAGACATCTAAAACAACTAACGAACACCCTGGCATTACTATAATTTTTGGGGAACGGTATTGTGTATGAAAGATATTATATTTTATCCTTAATGATGAAATAGAATTAATAAACTATCCTTAAACTGAATAAAACTCTTCTTGAATAAATAACTTCCAGAATAAATAAACCTTTATAGAATAAATAACTTCCAGAATAAATGAACTCTTCTCGAAACGATAAACAACTTCTAGAATAAATAAACTCTTCTTACACCGAATAAATAACTTCTAGAATAAATAAATTCTTCTTAAACGGAATAAATAACTTCTAGAATGTCCATAGCATTGTTCATAAGTACTGTATTACTATCCAATCAAGTATTGACAACTATAAATTTGATGTTTGTGTTACCAACTTCAAAATAAACAAATGTTTTTACAGTACAATTTATTTTCTACTGTTAATTTTAACCAGATAGCAAGCTTGTAATATTGATGATTGATTGATTGAAGAATTCTAATTTCCGTATAATTATACATAATTAATATGAGCAAAACTATTTTAGTTGGAACGTTATTTTTAAAAAGAAATTGAATAAAAAATCTATAATTTCTATTAAGACATAGTTAAATATTGTTGAAATTAAAATATATTTTTCGATAGCTCTTGACTTAAGAATACGTTTATGATTGTTTATCATTTTTTTTTAAATTTCTTTGTATAGCAGATGATTAAAAATTCAATAATTATGTTGAGTTTATGTAAAATTAAAACAACATAAAAACTTAACAGTAAAAGAAAAAAATAAGAAAATATAAATATAAGAAATTATTATTAAAAAAAAATTTTTTTTTTAATATATTTATAAGAAAAAATTTTATTTATAAAATTAAATTAATATTTATAAATGAAATAATATATTAATATAATTAAAATAAAATAACATAATAATTAAAATTAAATAATATATTAATAAAAATAAAAAATTTACTAATATACTACTATACAAAATTATAAATATTTCATATCACGAAAATTCAAATCTAATGTTACATATTAAATAAGAATAAAACATTTCTTACTTCTGTCTGATATCAAAAAATCCACTTCACAATATATCCATTACCGATAACTGCCGATTACAGTTACGAATACAGAATGACTGATTAGAAATTCCATCAAAACTCACATCAGTTAAGTAAACAATTTTTGAAAAAAATCTATTAGTCAGTTTTAAAGTCTACGAGGTTCGAATGAGAAATATCGTCTGCTAGGAAATGAAAACCGTCTGCGAAGCCACAGAATCACCTGACCTGTGCAATCTCAACATCCGTCTGTTATTAATTTTTTTCCGCTACGTAAAACATTTCCTGCATTGCGTCATAATGGAAGAGGAAAACATAAACCAAAACTGCACATATAATTATCATATAATGGCTTGCAATTTATTCTTTATATACGCGAGAAAGTGGCAATTTATACAGGTATTTTTCTGGTATTTTTGTTATTAGCGTTAATTGAAAACCTAAATTTCATTATTATGGGGAAAGTGAAGTAAAAAATGCAAAGCAAAAGTAATTATAGTTGTATATAAATAAATAAAATAATATTTATGATGAAATTCAAGTTAGTAGCCCAAATGCAGAAAAGGAGGATAATTATTTATAAATATAAATATACTGCTTAAATTTTAATTCAATTAAATAATAAAAATTTCATTACACTTTAATGATAATTGTTAATATAAAAACTGAAGGGGAAAAAGAAAATGCATCAATTGTTTCTTATTAAAAAAAAAATTTAAGTGTGAATTTTAATTAAATTTCCAAAGTACATATATGAATCATACATTTTTTTAATTAGTCACTAAACATTTTATGGATTTTTTTATTAATTAGTAATTAGAGATTTTTATCGATTTCATTTATAAGATTTTAACTATTTATATATTACGTATCAACCTAATAATGAAACACACACCAAACAATTTTTTTTTTTTTTTTTTGGTTTTTTTTTTATTTATATTTTTAAAATAAATTTTTTTTTATTAAAAATTTTAATTTTAAAAAAACAACAAAAAATTTTTTTTTTTTTTTTGTGCTTTTATATTTAATTATATATTTAAAATAAATTTTTGATTATAACAAATTTTAGTTGATTATAATTAATTTTATTGATAAGTAATTTATTTAATTATAAATAATTATATTTGTTTATAACAAATTTTAAATGATTATTAGCAAATTTTAATTACTTATAATTATTTTTATTGATAATAAATTTCATTAATTACAAATTTATTTAATTTACAATTTTAATTTATTATAAAAAATTGTAATTTATTATAATTAAGTTTAATTGATTATAATAAATTTTTATTGATTACAACAAATTTTAATTGATTATAATACATTTTAATTGATTATAATGAAGTTTAATTTGTTATAATATATTTTAATTCATAAATAATTTTGATTGCTTATAATGAATTTTAATTGATTATAATAATATATTAAATATTAGTTATATTTAATCAATCTTTAATTTACTGAAATTCAAACATATGTACTATTAGATCTAAAAAGGAAAAATAATAATTTAAAAAAAGTGAAACAGAACACAAATTTCTGACAATTATGAAAATGTTCATTATTCCTGGTTGATTTTATTTAACTGAATCTTCTAAATAAATCCAGTTTATTTACTGAAAGAAATAATGCCATATTTAAAAAGATTATATACGAAATTTTGAAAAGTAAAATTATTTTTAATTATTATACGTAGATTTATACATTTTTTAATTATAATCTATACTTTATTTTTCAATTTTAACAACTTTTTTCTTCTTTCTTTTGTAATATAGCACTACATATTTATACGTACAGATTTTTTTTCCCAAAAAATGTTTATTTACGTTTAGTACCGCCATCTATTGAGAAATAAATGAATTAAAAGTAACTGGAATTTGTCACAAAAAATCTAAATCAAATTATAAGTTATAGGATCAGGAAAATAAATTATTCGCTTCATGAAAAAAAAAAATTTTTTAGCGGATAATATAAGCTCTTTTGAAAGGATAAATAAATAAATTATAATTAAATTTGAAAGTTGGAAATAAATTAATTCGCTATCTACAATAAAAAGATGAATACATATTGTTTATAGGTCAAAATAATTTTGGGGTCAATAAAATAAATCATTCCATTTAAGGAAAGAACCTTCAATGAATAACGAAATAATAGTAACTGTTTTAGCCATTTTTAAAAGATTGTTTTGATGTGATGTTGGCCATACCGGTTTAGAATTCTGGTTTTGTTCTGCAACTACAATTTATTGATATTTAAAATCAAGTTTTTAATAAATTACTGTTTGTTTTAAAAGAACGGGGATTTTTGAGATTTGAAAAGATTACCTCGACATAAATTTATCGTTTTGAAATAGAGTGTCAAAAACTAAAAGAATAGAAATGTATATAATGTTGGTTGTTGTAAGTATATAATTAAATTACTGTATATTACAAGGGTGAAAAAAATATGACAAAAATTAAAAAGTTACAACGAGAGGTAACTTTTTAAATTTTGCCATATTTTTTTAGAGCCATGCCATATTTTTAACAAAATTAAGTACAATTATGTATTTAATTTTCTCAAAAATTAAATATACAATATGAATTAAAAAAAATGTAGGCAATAATTTTATAAAACAAATACAATGGAAAAAAATAATAACAAAAAAAATATTTAATAATTAGTCTATTGCTCTTTGATAATTTTTATAACATCTGGTGAGTAATTTGTCAATGCAGCAATTTTTTACTTAATGCTTTGTTAGATAAGCAATGACCTCTTAAATCGAGGCAAAAATCATTATTGTTGTCAATGAATGAGCTATAGGTGAACCTTGTTGAAGGCCAAAACTCAATCAGTTATTTGTGGCACAGAAAATGTATACTTTTGAAGAATCCCTTTCTAATTTCGTAAGTGGACTTTATGTGGCTCAAAATATTAAGTTATACCTATTAAATTTGCCACATAAGTGAAATAGGTTCTCCATCGGTGAACACGAAACCATTCATCTCTAACCATGTTTGCAAATTCAAGCAGATTTTCAATTTTTCGCAAATTCAAACCTTTGTTTCGTTTTGTTCGTACCTTTTTGTTTTTCTAGTGAGATTTTTGGAAATTGTGAATTTTTAGGTATAGCCAAATAAAACTCAGAATGTAACGTAATCATGTAATAATAATATTCTTGAAGTGGATTCATTACAGTAATCATAGATCGTGTTTTTTGTATTTGCAACATTTATTACATTAATCTTCATGCTTGTTTTCATTTTGTACAAATAACAGTAGTCGAAGATTTGCTTTCTTTCGTATCATTCAGTACAGAAGTCATTGTTTCTGTATATCATTCATTACTGTAATCATGGTTTTGTTTTCTTTTAACTCCTTCATTTTGAACTCTATATTTGTCATGAATAATAAATAAAAGTCATTGTTATTAGCGATAATTCAACAGTGTGATGAAAGATATAAGGGCCTGATGGCCGAGTGACTAGCGCTTGGCGCCACAGGTTTTGGGTTCGAGTCATGGAGGTGTCATGGATGCCTGTAGTGGTTCGGAATCCACTTTAAACCATAGCAGGCTGTGCAACATGATTATTACTACTACACCACATCATATCACTGTGATTAGAACTGAGTTGCCCCTATACAGTTTGGAATAATGTGGGTGAGAGAAGTCTGATTAGGCTCTATGACGCTCTATGGTCCTATGAGACCGGAACCTATGGCTTAAAGTGGATTCCGAACCACTACAAACATCCATGGCACCACCGGAAATCGAAGCGGAAACCTGCGGTACGGAGCGCCAAAGACAGAAATGGATTAAATACACACTAATACAGACCTTTTTCTGCAAATGAGCATTTACAATTTTTATTTGGCATATCATTTGAGAAATTATTATTTGCATACGAAATTTAAACACGTTATACACACTAAAAGAATGGATTTTTTTTCTTTTAAAAAAAGATTACATATATCTTTTTTTAAACATTTCTACATCGCGTAAAATGTCATTAAAGATGGCGACTCTTTAACTTCATCTTAGAAGACGAAGCATGCATGTGATTGGGATATTAACATTCACCTTTTCAGACCATTGGGTGGTTTAAGGATGCGTGGAAACGTGGAGGAAACGCGTTATGCAAAGAGCTGTCGTCATCACTAAATGTGGGCATTAGCAATGATGTTCCTACAGAGCATTAAACATTCATGAAGACAGCAGAAGTCAGTAAATATTGAAGACTCCTTTTGAATATTGTTGGCTTTATGGAAGCATAAAAGAATATCTCATTAACCTTATGGAAAGAGCTGTCTCAGAAGGCGTATCCTATGCCAGTTTCCTGCAAGGAACCTCCAAAGATTTACACGGTCTCTGTGAAACCTTCGCATTTTGTAAATAATGATACTCCTATTACTCCTAATCTTAGTGCTGACTCAGCTGCTAAGATGATGTATGTACTAACAGAAATGGCTAATCTTTTTTCAATGTTCGGAGGTCTCGATAATATTTACTCCCAATTTAGAACAGCTACTAACCCTTTAGAAAAAATGCAAATACTATATAAATTTATTATTTAATTGCGCTTGTGGCTAATTACTCAATTTTAACTTTTTAATTGCGCCATTCTTTTATTTACATTCCGTTTTGTTTTTTATGTTTCGTTTCTTTTTCTTACTAACATGGACATAATCAAGTTCACTGCCTTTTGTATTATCCATGTGTTTTTCTTCCCATGAACTTTATTTACAAGCTTAGGAGTTTTAAGGCCGCATCATAGGCCGGGGTACTCCGTTCGTCGAAGAATGAATGATGGAAAGAGCTGTTATCAGTGTCTTTATATACAGGGACTCAGGACCTGATGGCCGAGGATCTAGCGCGCTGGCACTCGGTGCCACAAGCTTCGGTTCAAATCCCGGCTGTGCCATGGATATTAGTAGTGGTTTGGAATCCACTTTAAGCCGTAGGTCCTTGTCCTAAAAGGATCGTAGAGCATTGTGGGGGTAGTGTTTCTCTCGTCCGTAGCATATCCTCAAGTTAAATGTGCCTCCTGGATAGTGCTAAATAAGTAACGGAAGTGCAGCCCTTGCATATGGCATAAAGATTAACTGTCCGTATTGCCAACTGTATTAGAACAACAACAAAATTTTTCCTTTTCTGCCATTCAGGTCCTGTGTAACATTGTTGTAAAATGTTGGGAGTAGGGCTGACAAATGCACTCAGTAAAAAACAAAAAAAAAATCTCCTGTTTCAGAATCTGCCAGTGGTCTAACATGGACTGCAGTATCGGGGAATTAGTCAGTTAAGTAGATAAAAGGCATGTTATGACATAAACTACAGTGTCTAAAACTGAATGTTTCCTTAATCAGTATTTCAATTAGTGTCTCTTTTTTTCCCCATGCAGCGGCCAACCTGGGCGACAGCTGCGAGTACGACGACGCCTGCGTCTACGTGGACGACAACACCGCGTGCGTGGGTGGCAAGTGCGGCTGCGCCAACGGGTTCCAGGCCGCCCAGCACATGAAGGGCCCCGCCATCTGTCTTCCCGGTAAGCTGCCACTGAGTAAGAACACTTTTCTTTCATTCATCCTCCTCCCATTCATTCATTTTCCCCCTCCCTCAGCATGATAGCAGAAAGTGCTTGTAAAAGTTGATTTATTCAGTATTAGAAAGCTTTATTAATTGAAGAGTTCTTGCTCAATGTTAATTCATTCAAGTTAACCCTCTATGGACCTGTGTAACTTTCAGGTCATTTCAGTTTTCATTTTACCGAATAATTTTAGTTTTTTGCAACATTGCGTATAAGTTTTAATTATTTAATGTCTCTGAGATAACCACCAATACTACTAATAACGATCGACAGAGCCGGCAATGACTTTCAGTTAACCAGTAACAATACTTATGATGGTTGACAGCATCATTAATGTCTCTGAGAAAACCAGTAACAATACTGATGACGGTCCGCCACCCTCCTCAATATCTATGGTTTAACCAGTAACTATACTTATGATGGTTGGCAGCACCGTTAATGTCTCTGAGATAACCAGTAACTATACTGATGACGGTCGGCAATACTATCAGTATCTCAGAGAAAACCAGTTAAAATACTGATGACGGTTGGAAGCACCATCAATGTCTCTGAAACAATCAGTAACAATACTGATGACTGTTGATAGCACCATCAAAGTCTCTGAGATAACCCATTACAATACTGATGACGGATAATGTTATCTTTAGGCTTATAATAATGTTAGCACATTAATGACAGCACCATCAATGTCTGAAAGGTAACTAGTAGCGATACTGATGACAGTTAGTAACATCATCTGTCTCTGAGGTAACCAGTACGATTGGCAGCACCATCAGTGTCTCTGAGAAAATCAGTTACAATACTGATGACGATTGGAAGCTTCATCAATCTGAAATATCAAAGTATATGCCTTGCAACTTGTCTGCAACGGAACCACTTTGTTCAATATTATTTGAGTTTCTATCGGTACTATACAAAAAAGGGCATACATAGTATTTCTGTGTTTGTATATCAATAACAACTTATTTGTCTGCGTTTCAACAAACATTTTGTTATTATTTGTATATGATAAAGTTTAGTGATTTTCATGTTACGGCGAACTATTATTGTATATTTCAGTATATTTAGATACATAAGAAAGAAAGATAAGGGAAATTAGTGAGTTTTAATGAATTTGTGCATATTGATGGAAATTGTAGGGAAAACTAAGGTTAAGAAAATTCATGAAACGACAACAAAAGATAAAATTATTAGCAGAATCATCTCATTAACTCTAAAAACATTTTGTTGGCTTGTATAATAGAGAATTATGATACTTAAAATATGAATCTGCTATATAGTATGTAGTAAAACAATCTATATGTATAGCAAATAGTTTTGGGCTATGTTTTAAGTCTTTAATTTACCGTAGCTCTTCAAAAAGATTTTATGCATATCGTATGGTAAAATAGTATCATATTGTATTGTAAAAATGTATCGTACAGTAAAATATTCCACCTCACCCACTATCTTCATCCCATAATATGAGATCCCATCTTTGTATTGAAGATGAGGGCATCTTCAACCAGAACCTCCTCCTCATCTCAGAATCCCGTCCCATCAACCTATTCTTAATCCTCAACTTCATCCCATAAATCCTCTTATTAGAACGGAATAAGATATTAGAGAATTTTGCCTTACGGAATTAGCTTGCTATCGCTATTCCGTTATTCGCCATAACATATCACCGCACAAGCGTTCATCATAAGTCTTTGATTTACCGTAGCTCTTCAAAAAGATTTTGCGCATATCGTATTGTAAAAAGCATCGTATTGTATTGTAAAATATTATCGTATAGTAAAATATTCCACCTGGGATAGTATAG
>BPLQ01010437.1:0-25879 GCA_021605075.1 Caerostris darwini | reverse complement strand
TTCATTCTGAATATTCGAAACTTAATATGTATATGTGAAACATTATTTGCATATTTAAATAGTATCTGCATATGTGAGACGTGTTTCACATGACGTACCACAAATTGACTGTAAGCTGTGTTGTTTCATATTCTACTTGGCAGACAGCAGGCAGACCAAGTCCATTATCCCGTGTGTTTCATGAACAGACGAGTCAAGTTAAATGTTAAAAAAAGGCAGCTTCTTTATGTTCATAACCTTACGGCATAAAAACATGGGTCACCCAAAGGGAGAAGTCTGACTTTACCACAACCGGTTAATAGCCCACCCTTATTACACCACCCGGTGGGAATTCGGTACTCCTTTTAGTCGCTTCTTACGACATGCGTGGGCTACAGTGGGGCTATTCTAACCCGGAACCATAAGGGGGAATTTAAGCTATAGTAATAATTATTAATTGATATTACTGGGGTTTTTTTTTATCACAATTCTCATGTTCCACAAAAAAGGCCACGAATGCTCCTTAAACTATATTAATAATTAATAATTGATGTGCCAGTTCCCTAATACTGTAATTTAAATAAAAATTTAAGTATTAGTAGAACATAAAAAAATTGTTTTTTTCTACCTTTTTAGAAATTATTTCATCACTATGCGGATTTTAAAAAGGCTTTTTGATTACCATGATATGACTGTCAAGAAAAAAATATGGCTCTGAATTTATCTCACTTAAATTGGACACAATTTTAAGAGGTACATAGTTTCACTTTTGTGTTTTACTTTCTACCCAACTAAATCCATAATTTTTTCGGAAGCAGGATTGATAAGGTTATGCAAAATTTTCTTGTCATAAATCTATTAAAAAAACTCGAGGTATTTTTCTAAAAACTATTTTGATTTTTTACTATAAATGCATATTTAAATTAGGGAATAAATGGAAAGAACACTGCATTTTAAATGAAAATGCAGAATATTATAAGTGGAATTTTCTTCTAAGGCATTACAATCTTCTTCAGAAAATTATTTTTGGAGATAAAAAGAAAAAAAAAGCAATTAAATAAAAACCATAGCACACATTTTTTTTAATCTTCTCATGAATCATGAACAAATGATTAAAAATTAAATACACTGGCGATAGAAATGCTTATCATTAGAGTTCTTTTTATGAACACCTTAACGTCTCATAGCGGAGAATGCGGAACATTAAGAAAGAAATCTAAGCACTTGTAATTAAAAAGAAGGCTAGTGTAAATCCGAAAAAGAATATTGCTAAGAAAGAAGGAAAAGAAATTTTTTTCTCGGAGACAAAAATTACAATGTGAATACAAAAATAATAATTCAGATTAAAAAAAGGCATCATTAATAGAATTTTTCCCCTCGTGGCTATATAGTAAAAGTTCCAGAAGAAAAAAAAACACAACTTTTTGATTTTTCAATAAAATAAGGTGTTCTTTTTTTCATTATTATTCCCAAGTTTCTGTATTTAGTTTGGCAACAAGTAAAAGATCTATCTAATGCATTGATTTTTTTTTAATCATAAAAGAACAAAATGTGGAAATATACCGGTTCGTGAATATTAGACTACGCAGTAAACGAAACTACAAATCCTTCTTCGAAATCAAAAGAATGGTAAATCCTTTTACTAACATATGCGATAATTCTTTGTTTAACACAGATGGTGCTTTACTCACAGGTTCGTTTTCATTTATTAATTAGCAGTTACATGCAGAATAAGCAAATAATACGACTGTTAATTAAGTTAAGGAGAAAAATATTTCTGTGCTTTTCTTTTAAATGCATATTAAGAAGAGAAGTTTCATTTTTCATTTCAAGTCTTGTTAGCACTATTGAGTACGTGATTTGTAGTAATCAAACATCTAAGCAATAATTTAAACCATTTTTTTATAAGTTCGAAGATTTTTCTGAAATATACAAATTTTAATGTATAATTCTTGATTAGTTCTTAAGATAAATTTATACAAAACAAATTATAAAGATGCCTTTTAAAGAGCGTTTTTTTAAAAAATGTTTTTAAACCCAGAAAAGGATTTTGTAAATTGGTATAATTATGTAACTAAATTAAATATTTCAAAGAGGTTTAGTTTTAAAGAAATTTATTTTGATATTATTGATGAAAAATAAAATACTTTGCAAAACACTATCTTTATATTAATATATGTTACATTTGGTAAAATTACAATTAGAAGTGCAGTAAAAATGGTTTTAACATATGTAAACAAACTGACTTATGACCAACCGCCCCCCCTTTTTTATTCATCAATTTTTAAATAGTGAATAAATTTTAAAAAAATTGTAGGACCTTAAAATTTAGTTTTCTTAAAGTTTGTAGAATTTAAAATAACAAAATGCTTTGCAATTCTACATAATACATCATTACCTTTCTCATAATGTACATTCTTATTTTTCTTCTTCATTGACGTAATATTCCCTTGGTAGGCTAGGTCCTCTGCCTACTTGCAGATTTCCAAGCATGAAGCTCTACAGTCATATGCGACCGGGACCTACGTCTTAAAGTGGATTTCAAACGACTAGAAACATTCATAACGCCGCCGGAACTCGAAACTGAAATACGTTTCAATAAGGCCCGAGAATACATTTATTATACATACAGTATTACATTTGGTAAAATTCTAATTAAAGATGTTGTAAAACATAGTAAACAAATGTAGACAAACTGACTTATGACTGGCAGCAGTCATTTTTGACACATCATTTTAAAAATAATGAGTAAATTAAAAAAAAAAAAAAAAAAATTAGATCCTCAGAATTTATTTTTTTTCTTAAAGTTGTAGAATTTAAAATAACTGCAGCTGAAATTGAAAAGTTTCACTATTGAGATGCACGTGTTCTGTTAAATTTGTCTTGTGAGTTTGAAATATTAGTTTTCGATTGTGGGGCCTGATGTACGAGGTTTTGGGTTCGTATTCCTCCTGCGCCATGGGATTTTGTAGTGGTTCGGAAACCTCCCTCGCTGGGTTATAATTTTAAAAAGTACATGGATTAATGCACATATGCTACTTTATCTCAAATAACGTTATTTTTTCAAAAGCTGGATTAAGGGTTTAACCAAAATTTATTTGGCTAAAGTCTATTAAAAAACTCTGCTTTTTGTTAAATTGTGTTGGCATTTTAAAATTCATATTAATATTATAAAGCGAACTTTAATAATATTGTAATTTAAATTAAAATGCAAGGATATCAGTAGAACACAAAAAAAAATGTTACCCCTTTTTGAAGATTTTTTTTCTTTTCAGGAATTATTTTATCACCATCAAGGCATTTAAAAGGCTTTTTGATTATTATGCTGTGAATCTATAGAAAAAAAAATATGTACCTGAATTTATCTCACTTAAATTGAACACAATTTTAAAAAGTACATAATTTCACTTTTGCATGTTACTTTCTCAGAAACTAAATCCTTAACTTTTCCGGAAGCAGGATTGATAAGGTTATGCAAAAATTTGCTTGTCATAAATCTATTAAAAAAACGGAGGTATTTTTCTAAAAATATATTTTTTTTTTTTTTTTTTTTTTTTTTTTTTTTTTTTTTTTTTTTTTTTTTTTTTTACTTTAAATACATATTTAGATTAGGGAATATATAAAAAGAACACTGTATTTTAAATCAAAATGTTGAAATTTGAAGTAGAATTTTCTTCTAAGGCATTGAAAATTATTTTACATCTTACTCAGAAAATTATTTTTGGAGAAAATAAGGAAAAAAAAGCAATTAAATAAAAACCATAGCACACTTTTTTAAAAATCTTCCATAAATCAGGAACAAATGATTAAAAATTAAATAGGCTGGCGATAGAAATGCTTATCATTAGAGTCGTTTTTATGAGCACCTTAACGCCTCATAGCGGAGAATGCGAAACATTAAGAAAGAAATCTAAGCACTTGTAATTAAAAAAGAAGGCTAGTGTAAATCCGAAAAAGAATATTGCCAGGAAAAAGGAAAAGAAGTTTTAATATTCAGAAATTTTTTCTCAGGGAAAAAAATTTGAATATGAATGTAAAAACGAAGGATATTCAGAAAAATTGTCTCATAATTCAGACTAAAAAAAGGCATCATTAATATAATTTTTCATTTTGGCTATGTCGTAACAAAAATGAACATAGCTTTTTCTTTTTTCAATAAAAATAAGGTGTTCTTTTTTTTTCATTATTATTTCCAAGTTTCTGTATTTACTTTGGCAACAAGTAAAAGATTTATCTAATGCATTGATTTTTTTATAATAATAAAAGAACAAAATGTGGATATATTCTAGTTCGAGAATATTAGACTACAAAGAAAACGAAAATACAAATCCTTCTTCGAAATCAAAAGAATGGTAAATCCTTTTACTAACATATGCGATAATTCTTTGTTTAACACAGATGGTGCTTTACTCACAGGTTCGTTTTAATTTATTAATTAGCAGTTACACGCAGAATAAGCAAATAATACGACTGTTAATTAAGTTGATGAGAAAAATATTTCTGTGCGTTTCTTTTAAATGCATATTAAGAAGAGAAGTTTCGTTTTTCATTTCCAGTTTTGTTAGCGCTACTGATACGTAATTTTAAGTAATCAAACAACTCAGCAGACATTTTTTATAAGTTAGAAGATTTTTCTGAAATATACAAATTGCAATGTATAATTCTTGATTATTCCTTAAAATGTATTTATTCAATGCATATTATGAATAAAAAAAAAGCTCTTTAAGGATTGTTTTTAAAATATACATTTTAAAATTTAGAAAAGGATTTTGTAAATTGGAGTAAATATATCAGTAAATTAAGTATTAGAATGAGAAGGATTTCGTAAATTGATGTATAATTACATGATTATTTTAAATATTACAACAAGTTTTAATTTAAAAAAATCATTTTGATATTATTGCTGAAAAATACTCTGCAATTCACTAACTTTCTAATAATATACTTTACATTTGGTAAAATTCCAGCTATTAGTGCAGTAGAATTGTTTCTAACATATGTAAACAATTTGATTTATGACCAACCGCACCCATGTTTGGTTTATTATTTTAAAAACATTAAATTTAATAAAAAAAAAAAAAAAAAAAAAACATTATATGTCCTCAATGGTCCTATCAGAAAAACCGTAAAATTTGTTTTTTAGCTCATGTAATAAAACTTGATATTAATTACATGTGAATTTTTTGCGGAAAATTTACTTTATTGAATAATTTCCAATCGTATATAGAATCGGAAGGTAATCGATAAATATTTTATGTTACACATATTCAATTATTATGCTACTTTTTTTTTTGGCGCAACAGCCTCTTGATGGATCAAAGTCGTCTGCCTACAAGCAGCAACTTTTTTTTTCGCTGGGTAGGGTTGTCAGCCCTATACCCAACCATTTACAGTCATATTATACCTTGGGGAATGATATTCGAATGGCTGGCCGTCTGACGTTCGGTACCACAAGTTTCAGGTTCGAGTGCCGGTTGTGCCATGGATGTCTGTAGTGGTACGGAATCTACTTTAAGCTCTAGGTCCCGGTCTCATATGACTGTTTGAGCGTCACAGAACCCAATCAGACTTCTTCTCAAAATTGCATTTGAAAGAAATGCATGTTTCATTTTTCAGCATACATAATGTAAAAGAAATGTATATATACGTTTTTATCAATTTGATTTAATAGAATGTGTTTAAAAGTTAATACAAGGATAATGTCATAATTTATTAATATTATATAATTTTATATTATTATTATATAATTAATTATTTATATTTATTTATGAAATATATCTCTAATACATTCATTGATCTCGTGTGGCCTAACGAACAATTGGATAGTGCTCCGGACTTCGGTACTATAAGATACAGGCCCGAATCCTGCCTGTGACATGGATGTTTGTTAGGGGTTCGGAGTCCACGTTAAACTGTAGATACCGATATAATTAGCATAAAGAGTGCAAAAAATGATCGTAGAGCGACAAATCAAAAATTTATGTCGTTTAATTTATTTGGTTCAAGAACAAACTTATTACATATAGCATTACTCAAATGGAAAACGCACTTCATCTCCAAAGAAGACCTTTTATTTCCATTGCCCCCAGACCACTTCCCAGCCAGTGTCATTATTTAAATGAAAGGAACTGCCAAAAGCCAGCAGTTCACTTCCAATTAGCTGTTATTCGAACTTCCCTTTCTGCCTGATTTATGAAGCAAGGCGCGCAGTCCAAATCCATAGATTAATTTTAATTAGATTTGGAATACCGTCTTTCCCACCACCCTGAGGGAAGGGGGAGGATTGGAAACTGGGGGTGCGCACGGACTCCCTGAGAAACCTCCTGAGTGCTTTTCAGCGAAGTTCCTGTGTGGTTTTCTGATTTCTGCCCCACCTGTCTGATTCTCCTCAAAGTGCTTCTAATTTCCATATGGGGGTGGGGGTGACTGTTAATGTGGTGTGGAAGAAGTCGAAGTCCTGGTGGAAATATCTCCGGGTTGGTTAAAGATGGAAGGGGAATTTTCGCCGCAAAGTTCCACGTTTAGTTGGACTTTAAAAAATGATTGTTCTCGGTGGGTGAATCCATCTAGGCTTCCGTCAAATGTAAATTAAGATGCTGTGAGAAAAATTAATAATAATCATTTGGATTTAGTTTTAATGAATTGAATGTCAAAATCAATACTGGTTTAAACATTTTCTTTGATTTAATTCGTTTAGAAATGTTGTAGTTTACGCTGTTATTTATATCACTAAAATCGAAAATTTTAATTTTTATGTGCTTAAATAAGAAAATATAATTACACAATATATGTAACATAAATTTAAAAGAATCACATATTCAATTTCTCAGCATACATAATATAAAAGAAATTTATACATAAATTTTGTTACAATTGATTTAACGGAATGTGTTTAAAAGATTAATACAAGAATATTGTTTATAAAAAATCATTATTATTTATATTATTATTATTTAATTTAATTTTTATATTTATTTAAGTAATATTTGTCTATTGTATTGATTGATTCATCGAAGCCAATTGGTTAGCACACTAGCCTTTTGTAAGACATACTCAGATTCGAATCCTGGCTGTGACACGGATGTTTGTGAATTGGTATGAATCCACGTTAAACCAGTATATACCGGTCTAATTAGCCTAAAGTGTGCAAAAAATTACAAATCAAACCAACAATTTCATTTAGTCTATTTGGTTCAAAAGCAAACTGACTTACTACATATAGCACTACTCAAATTCAAAATTTAATATTGATAATTGCATGCAAAAATAATAATAAACATAAAATTTTTATATGCAATATCTAATTAGAATTGGCATCTCATATCACAGATTATTTCAGATTCCTTTTTAATTAACTATATTTATTACTTTAAAATTTATTGGTGGGAGTTGGCTTTTTTGTATACTTCCATCTATTTAAATCTCACTACAAGATTTTTTCACCACACACTTCCTGATTGAAAGCCTTCTTTGAAAACGCACTTCATCTCCATGGAAGACCTTTTATTTCCATTCCCCCAAACCACTTCCCAGCCAGTGTCATTATTGAAATGAAAGGAACTGCCAAAAGCCAGCAGTTCACTTCCAACTAGCTGTTAATCGAACTTCCCTTTCTACCTGATTTATGAAGCAGTCCAAATACGTAGATTAATTTTAATTAGATTTGGGATGGCCACCTTTCTCACCACCCCTAGTGGAAGGGGGGGCCTGGAAAGTGGGATGCGCGTGTACCCCCGAGAAGCCTCCTCAGTGGTTTTCGGCGAAGTTCCTCTGTGATTTTCTGTTTTTGCCCAACCTGCCAGATTCTCGTCGAAGTGCTTCTAATTTCCATTTGGAGGGGGTGACTGTTGATGAGGGGGTGTGGAAGAAGTCGAAGTCCTGGTGGAATTATCTCCGGGTTGGTTAAAGATGGAAGGGGAATTTTCGTCAGAAAATTCCAGATTGAGTTGGGCTTTAAAAAATGATTGCTCTCTGTGGATGAATCGATCTATGAATCGATCTAGGCTTCCGTCAAATGTAAATTAAGATCTTGTGAGAAAAATTAATAATAATCAGTTGGAGTTGGTAGATTTTGTTTTAAAGAAATGCGTGTTGAAATTGATATTAGTCTGAATATTTTTTTTCGGTTTGATTTCATTTAGAAATGTTGTGGATTGATGTTGTTAATTGCATCACTAATATTAAATTTTTAAATTTGTATATAGTCAATAAGATGGTATGCTAACATAAATTTGAGAAATTTGCATATTTCATTTTCTAGCGTACGTAATTTAAATATACAAATAAATTTATGAAATTGGTTTAATAGTATACGTTTCAAAATTTAATACGAGAATAACGTTCATAAAAATGTATTATTATTTATATTATTACATTATTTATTTCATTATTTTATTTATTAATGAAATATTCCTCAATTGCATTCATTGATTCGTCGAAACCAATTGGCTAACACTGTGGTCTTCGGGACCACATGCTCAGGTTCGAATCCTGGCCGTGGTATTATTCAGATTTAAAACTGTTACCTAGTTCTAAAGATTCCCAATTAAGATCAATTAATTAAATTAATGAAAAAAATATCAGCGAAAGCTGTCATTGTATTGTCTTCTTCTTTCAAAACGCACTTCATATACAAGGAAGAAATTTTATTCCCATTGCTCCCAGACCACTTCCCAGCCAGTGTCATTACTTAAATGAAAGGAACTGCCTAAAGCCAGCAGTTCACTTCCAATTAGTTGTTATTCGAACTTCCCTTTCTGCCTGATTTATGAAGCAAAGCGCGCACTCCAAATCCGTAGATTAATTTTAATTAGATTTGGGATACCGTGTTTCCCACCACCCCGGGGGAAGTTGAGGCAGGATAGTGGGTGGATCCCCGAGAAACCTCCTCAGTGCTTTTCGGCGAAGTTCCTCTGTGATTTTCTGATTTCTGCCCAACCTGTCTGATTCTCACCGAAGTGCTCCTAATTTACATATGGAGGGTGGGTGACTGATGGGGGTGGTTGGGGTGGGGGGCAGAATTCGAAGTCCCTGTGGAATTAACTCCGGGTTGGTTAAAAATTGAAGAGGAATTTTCATCACAAAGTTCCACATTTAGTTGGGCTTTAAAAAATAATTGCTCTCGGTGGATGAATCGATCTTCCGTCAAATGTAAATTGAGATCCTGTGAGAAAAATTAATCATAATCAGTTGGAGTTGGTACATTTTCTTTTAAATAAGTGCGTGTTGAAATCAATATTGGTTTGAATATTTTCTAAGATTTAATTCCATTTAGAAATTGTATGCTTTGTGCTGCTAATTGCATCACTAAAATTAAAAATTTTAAGTTTTATACGGTTAAAGAAGATATGTACACAAAATGAGAAGCATAAATTTAAAAGAATTGCATATTTAATTTTTCAGCGTACAAGGAAATGTATATATACATTTTGATACATTTGTGTTTAAAATTTTAATACAAGAATAAAGTTCGTAAAAAATTTATTATCAAGAATATTAATTTTTGTATTTATATTATTTATATTTATTAATGACATATTTCTCTATTGATTACATTGATTCACCGAAGCTAATTGGTTGTTGCTCTACACTTTGGTTCGAATCACGGCAGTGACATCAATGCTTGTGAATTATTGGGTATCCACCTTAAACTGTAGATATCCGTCTAATTAGCCTAAAATGTGCAAAACATTACCGTAGAGCGACAAATTAAGCTATCGATCTCGTTTGGTCTATGTCATTCAAAAACAAACTTACTTATTACCATATAGCACAACCCAAAAACAAAATCTAATATTTATAAATGTATGCAAACAAAATATTTATAATAATACAATTTCTACATGGAATATCTAATTAGAATTGTCATATCCTATCACAGATTATTTCAGCTTCCCTTCCAATTTACTTTATTCCCTTTAAAAAAAATGTATTAGAGTGAATTGGTTTTTTATGTCTACCTCCGTCTATTTAAATCTTACTCCAAGTGATTTTTGCACCCCACACTTCCTGAGTGAGAGCCTTCTTCTTTCAAAACGCACTTCATCTCCATCGAAGACCTTTAATTTCCATTGCCCCCAGACCACTTCTCAGCCAGTGTCATTATTTAAATGAAAGGAACTGCCAAAGGCCAGCAGTTCACTTCCAATTAGCAGCTATTCGAACTTCCCTTTTCTGCCTGATTTATGAAGCAAGGCGCGCAGTCCAAATTCGTAGATTAATTTTAATTAGATTTGGGATACCGTCTATTCCACCCACCCCGGGGGCGAAAGGGTGTCTGGAAAGTGGGGTGGACCTCCGAGAAACTTCCTCGGTGCTTTTCGGCGAAGGTCCTCTGTGATTTTCTGATTTCTGCCCAATCTGTCTGATTTTCGTCCAAGTGCTTCTAATTTCCATTTGCTGGTGGTGACTGTTAATGGGGGGAGGAAGTCGAAGTCCCGGTGGAATTATCTCCGGGTTGGTTAAAGATGGAAGAAGAATTTCCGCCACAAAGCTCCAGATTCAGTTAGGCTTTAAAAAATGATTGCTCTCGGTGGACGAATCGATCTAGGGCTTCCGTCAAATGTAAATTAAGATCCTGTGAGAAATATTAATCATAATCAGTTGGAGTTGGTAGATTTTGTTTTAAAGAAATGCGTGTTGAAATTGATATTAGTTTGAATATTTTCTTCGATTTAAGTTTATTTCGAAATTTTGTGGTTTGTGCTGTTAATTATATCACTAAAAATAAAATTTTAAATATTTTTATTATCAAATAAGATATGTACTCACAATGATAGCATAAATTTGAAAGATTTGCATATTTAATCTTTCATCGTGCATAATGTAAAATAAATGTATTCATATATTTTATTCCAATTGGTTTAATAGAATGTGTTTAAAAGTTTAATGCAATAATAATGTTCATAAAAAATATTATTTATATTATTTCTATGTCTGTATTACTATACTATTATTCGGTACCTGATGGCTAAGTGCCTTGCGCTCTAGCTCTCAATGCCACAGGTTTCGTGTTAGAGTCCCGGTGGTGCCATGGATATTTGTAGTGGTTCGGAATCCCCTTTAAGCAATAGGTCCCTATCTAACCTGAGTGAAGAGCGGCGGCCATTGGACTGACAACCCTATCCCGTAGAAAGAGAAGAAAATCATCTCTTTTCGAAATCTGCTAGTAAGCGGAAGGCTTTGACACACCACAGGGATGTTGGGCTACTGATGATGATGATGATGAGATAATAGAATTAATCAGGTTTTGAACTGTTATTAAGATCTACACATTTTAAACACAATCCATTAAATTAAAGAAAAAAGCTTCGCAAGCTGTCATTGTATTATACATGTAACAGTACCTAATAATGAAAATTGGTATATGAAATGTCTAAATAAAATTGGCATCTTATATCACACATTATTTCAGATTCCTTTTCAATTTACTTTATTCCTTTCTTCAAAATTTATTAGTGTGAATTGACTTTTTTTGTATACCTGCATCTATTTAAATCTTGAATTTTTTTCGCACCACACACTTCCTGAATGAAAGTCTTCGCCTTTCAAAACGCACTTCGTCTCCAATGGAAGACCTTTTTACCTCCATTGCCCCCAGACCACTTCCCAGCCAGTGTCATTACTTAAATGAAAGGAACGGCCAAATGCCGGAAGTTCACTTCCAATTAGATGTTATTCGAACTTCCCTTTGTGCCTGATGTATGAAGCAAGGCGCGTACTCTAAATCCGTAGATTAATTTTAATTAGATTTGGCATACCGTCTACCCCACCATCCCGGGGGGGGCTGGAAAATGGTGTGCACGCCCCGAGAAACCTCCTCAGTGCTTTTCTGCGAAGTTCCTTTGTGATTATCTGATCTCTGCACAACCTGTCTGATTCTCGTCGAAGTGCTTCTGATTTCCATATGTTGGGGTGACTGTTAATTCGGTAGGGAGAGTGGTGGAATAAGTCGATTTCCTGGTGGAATTATCTCCGGGTTGGTTAAAGATGGAAGAGGAATTTTCGCCACAAAGCTCCAGATTGAGTTGGGCTTTAAAAAATGATTGCACTCGGTGGAATGAATCGGTCTAGGGTGTCCGTCAAATGTAAATTAAGATCCTTTGAGAAAAATTAATACTAATGAGTTGGAGTTGGTAGATTTTGTTTTAAAGAAATCAATATTAGTGTGAATATTTTCTTTAATTTAATTTCATTTAGAAATGTTGTAGTTGGTGCTATTAATTGCGTTACTAAAATTAAAATTTTTAATTTTTATATTGTCAAATTAGATATTTACACAAAATGAGTTACATAAATTTGATCGATTTGCATATTTCATTTTTCAGCATGCATAATGTAAAAGAAATTTACGCAGAAATTTTATGATATTGGTTTAATATAATGTGTTTAAACGTCTAATACAAGAATAATCTTCATAAAATTTTTTTATTATTTATATGTTTGTAATCTTATATTATTATTTGCTACCTGATGACTGAGTGACTAGCGCTCTAGCTCTCGATGCCACAGGTTTCGTGGTGCCGTGTATGTTTGTAGTGGTTCGGAATTCATTTTAAATAGTAGATCAATGTCTTATATGACTGTAGAGGGTTGGGCATAGGAGTGACAACCTAACCCCCCGTAAAAAGGAAAAAAAATCATCACCTGTTTCGAAATCTACTAGTAAGAAGATGGTCTTGGACCACCATCGGGCTGTTGTGTTACTGTTGATGGTGAGATAGTAGTTTAAAATCTAATTAATACTATTTAACTATTTCTTGATACTTTAAGATCAATTTATTAAATTAAAGAAAAAAATATCATCGAAAACTTTCATTGTATTGTACATATAGCAGCATCTAATAATAAAATTCGTTTATGGAAATTTTAATAATTCAATAATTTTATTTTATAATATAATAAATAGATATAATATATAAATTTAAAAAAAATATTTTTTAGCATTTAAATAAATAGTATTAATTAGATTTTAAACTATAATGTAGTTCAAGACTTTTTAAGTAAGATTTATTTAGTCAAAAAAAAAAAATATATATATATATATATATCACCGAAAGTTTTCACTGTAGTTGCAGGACTTAACAATAAAATTCACAGATGCAATATCAAATTAGAATCGGACTCTCATATAACAGATTATTTCAGCTTCCTTTTCAATTTATTTTATACCTTTCTTCAAAATATATAAGAGTGAATTGCCTTTTTTGTATACATCGATGCATTTAAATTTTATTGCAAGTTTTTTGCACCACAAACTTCCTGAGTGAAAGCCTTCTTCTTTCAAAACGCGCTTCGTCTTCGTGGAAGACCTTTTACTTCCATTTCCCCCAGTCCACTTCCCAGCCTGTGTCATTACTTAAATGAAAGGAACTGCCAAAAGCCAGCAGTTCACTTCCAATTAACTGTTATTCGAACTTCCCTTTCTGCCTGATTTATGAAGCAATGCGCGCAGTCCAAATCCGTAGATTAATTTTAATTAGATTTGGATACCGTCTTTCTCACTACCCCGGGGGGGGGGAGGGCTGGAAAGTGGGGTGCGCGTAGACCCCCGAGAAACCTCCTCAGTGCTTTTCGGCGAAGTTCCTCCGTGATTTTCTGATTTCTGATCAACCTGTCTGATTCTCGTCGAAGTGCTTCAGATTTCCATTGGGGGGGAACTGTTAAGGGGGTGTAGGGGTGGGGTGGATGATGTCCAAGTCCTGTTGGAATTATCTCCGGGTTTGTTAGAGATGGAAGGGGAATTTTCGCCACAAAGTTCCAGATTTAGTTGGGCTTTAAAAAAAATGATTGCTCTCGGTGGATGAATCGATCTAGGGTTTCCGCCAAATGTAAATTAAGATCCTGTGAGAAAAATTTATAATAGTCAGTTGGAGTTGGTAAATTTTTGTTTTAAAGAAATGCGTGTTGAAATCAATATTAGTGTGAATATTTTCTTTAATTTAATTTCATTTAGAAATGTTGTAGGTGTTTTTAATTGCGTTACTAAAATTAAAATTTTTAATTTTTATATTGTCAAATTAGATATGTACACAAAATGAGTTACATAAATTTGATCGATTTGCATATTTCATATTTCAGCATGCATAATGTAAAAGAAATTTACGCAGAAATTTTATGATATTGGTTTAATAGAATGTGTTTAAACGTTTAATACAAGAATAATATACATAAAAATTTTTTATTATTTGTATGTTTGTAATCTTATATTATTATTTGGTACCTGATGGCTGAGTGACTAGCGCTCTAGCTCTCGATGCCACAGGTTTCGTGGTGCCGTGTATGTTTGCAGTGGTTCGAAATCCACTTTAAACAGTAGATCAATGTCTAATAGGACTGTCGAGGGTTGGGTATAGGAGTGATAACCTAACACGTAAAAAGAAAAAAAAATCATCTCCTGTTTCCAAATCTACTAGTAAGAAGATGGCCTTGGCCCACCATCGGGCTGTTGTGTTATTGTTAATGATGAGATAGTAGTTTAAAATCTAATTAATACTATTTATCTATTTCTAGATATTTTAAGATCAATTTATTAAATTGAAGAAAAAAATATCACCGAAAGCTTTCACTGTATTATACATATAGCAGCATCTAATAATAAAATTCGTTTATGGAAATTTGAATAATTCAATAATTTTATTTTATAATATAATAAATAGATATAAATTAAAAAAAATATTTTTTAGCATTTAAATAGATAGTATTAATTAGATTTTAAACTATAATGTAGTTCAAGACCTTTTAAGTACGATTTATTTAGTCAAAAAAAGAAATATATATATATATATATATATGCGAAAGTTTTCACTGTAGTTGCAGGACTTAACAACAAAATTCTCAGATGCAATATCAAATTAGAATCGGACTCTCATATAACAGATTATTTCAGCTTCCTTTTCAATTTATTTTATACCCTTCTTCAAAATATATAAGAGTGAATTGCCTTTTTTGTATACATCGATGTATTTAAATTTTATTGCAAGTTTTTTGCACCACATACTTCCTGAGTGAAAGCCTTCTCCTTTCAAAACGCACTTCATCTTCGTGGAAGACCTTTTACTTCCATTGCCCCCAGACCACTTCCCAGCCAGTGTCATTACTTAAATGAAAGGAACTGCCAAAAGCCGGCAGTTTACCTCCAATTAACTGTTATTCGAACTGTCCTTTCTGCCTGATTTCTGAAGCAAAGCGCGCAGTCCAAATCCGTAGATTAATTTTAATTAGATTTGGATACCGTCTTTCTCCCTACCCCGGGGGGTGGGGGAGGGCTGGGAAGTGGGGTGCGCGTGGACCCCCGAGAAACCTCCTCAGTGCTTTTCGGCGAAGTTCCTCCGTGATTTTCTGATTTCTGCCCAACCTGTCAGATTCTCGTCGAAGTGCTTCGGATTTCCATTAAGGGGAGGGGGGGGACTGTTAAGGGGGTGTAGGGGTGGGGTGGATGATGTCCAAGTCCTGGTGGAATAATATCGGGGTTTGTTAGAGATGGAAGGGGAATTTTCGCCACAAAGTTCCAGATTTAGTTGGGCTTTAAAAAATGATTGCTCTCGGTGGATGAATCGATCTAGGGTTTCCGCTAAATGTAAATTAAGATCCTGTGAGAAAAATTTATAATAGTCAGTTGGAGTTGGTGAATTTTTGTTTTAAATAAATGCGTGTTGGAATCGATAATGGTTTGAATATTTTCTGTCATTTACCTTCTTTTAGAAATGCTGTGGTTTGTGCTCGTAATTACGTCACTAAAATTAAAATTTTTAATTTTTATATGGTTCAATGATATATGTACACAAAATAAATAACATACATTTGAAAGAAATGCATGTTTCATTTTTCAGCATACATAATGTAAAAGAAATGTATATATACGTTTTTATAAATTTGATTTAATAGAATGTGTTTAAAAGTTAATACAAGAATAATGCCATAACTTATCAGTGTTATATAATTTATATTATTATTATATAATTTATTACTTGTGTTATTTAATTATTTGTATTATTATTATTATAATTAATTATTTATTTTTATTTATGAAATAATTCTCTATTGCATTCATAGATCTCGTATGGCCTGATGACCAATTGGATAGTGCTCCGGTCTTCGGTACTATAAGTTACAGGTCCGAATTCTGCCTGTAACATGGATGTTTGTTAGAGGTTCAGAGTCCACGTTAAACTGTAGATACCGGTCTAATTAGCGTCAAGAGTGCAAAAAATTACCGTAGAGCGACAAATCAAACCATTGATGTCGTTTAATTTATTTGGTTCAAGAACAAACTTATAGCATTACTCAAAAGCAAAGCGCACTTCATCTGCAAAGAAGACCTTTTATTTCCATTGCCCCCCAGACCACTTCCCAGCTAGTGTCATTACTTAAATTAAAGAAACTGCCAAAACCCAGCAGTTCACTTCCAATTAGCTGTTATTTGAACATCCCTTTCTGCCTGATTTATGAAGCAAGGCGCGCACTCCAAATCCGTAGATTAATTTTAATTAGATTTAGGATACCGTCTTTCCCACCACCCCGGGGGAAGGGAAGGAGGCTTGGAAAGTGGGGTGAATCCCCACAGAAACCTCCACAGTGCTTTTCGGCGAAGTTCCTCTGTGATTTTCTGATTTCTGCCCAACCTGTCTGATTCTCGTCGAAGTGCTTCTGATTTCCATATGGAGGGAGGGGTTACTGTTAAGGGGGTGGGGGTGCGAGAATTCGAAGTCCTGGTGGAATTATCTCCGTGTTGGTTAGAGGTGGAAGGGGAATTTTCGCCACGAAGTTCCACATTTAGTCGGACTTCAAAAAATGATTACTCTCGGTGGATGAATCGATCTAGTGCTATCGTCAAATGTAAATTAAGATCCTGTGAGAAAAAATAATAATAATCACTTGGAGTTGGTAGATTTTGTTTTAAAGAAATGCGTGTTGAAATCAATTTTAATTTGAATATTTTGTTCATTTTAATTTCACTTAGAAATGCTACAGTTTATGTTATTAATTGCATTACTAACATTAAAACTTTTAATTTTTTACATGGTGAAAAAAGGAAATAAGATGTGGACACAACATGTGTATCATAAATTTGAAGGAGTATACATTGATTATTAGATATTAAGTATTATTAATAAGATTAATGTGACTTTTACCACAAATATATCTTAATAATTTTTTTAAGTGTATTATTACTTTTTTTTATTTTTTATTTTTATAAATCATTATGTTCTGGTTCTTGAAAGGTTGAGTGTCTATCGCTCTATCTGTCAATGCCATGGACGTTTGTAGTGGTACTTTTCGGAAATCCACTTTAAGCCGTATGTCCTGGTCTCAGATGACTGTAGAGCTTATGGACCCAAGTCAGACTTCTACCTACGGATGCTCTATCATAACACAAGCTGCCATTCTCTTCCTTCAACCATGAGTCCATACGGGTTCGTGGACTTAGTCTAGATGTCTACCAAGGGGATACGAAGCAACAAGATATTATTATTTTCTTTGGTTAAAATATCGTTATGCATCCCATGAGCATTATGGCGTCACTCGTTAAAAAAAATTGAGGAATTTGAAGTTATTCAAAAAGATTTAATCTATTAGAATCTGCTTCAAGCAATACAAATTAATATTTATTTGAAATACATTAAGAGTTAACAAGATTTTTTATTAAGATACAAACTATTTATGTAAAAATATCAAAACACATAACTTATTTACATATATATGTGGTTCTATAAAATCTATTTCCTTTTAAAACTGAATAAATTAAATTAAATATGCATGGAATTAATATGTTTTATCCTGGATCTCGGAAATAACTTCATTTTATTTAGAAATGTCTGGAAAATATATAAGAATTCGAATAATGAATTTTGGTAATCGTATCGGATTTTCAATTGGGTTGTCTGAATTAAATACTATTCATATATATATATCTATATATGATGTGTGTTGAACAATACTTTATGTAAATCAAGTTAAAAGGGGCTGGATAACATTAAGATTTCAAGAATCCTGAACTAATTGAAATATGCTGTTGTATAATATTTGAAAGTGAGAAATTCAAATTAAAGAAACAGGATAAAACGCATCTGAATTTCGATATCCTGCAACTAATTGAATAATTTCCAGAATTCATGAAGACAATATCAGAAAATAAACGACTCAAATTAAACGAACATATAAAGTGGTATTTAGATTTCCATATTCGTTGATGTATTATTATTCAGTAGAGTTTGTGGATCGCTTTGAACTAATATGTAAATGAGACATGCAAGATATTATATGAAAGTTTAAAAATTTTAGCATATTGTTGTAAAAAAGTATTTATCAAGTATTTAAAGCTTTTAAAAACGTCTGTGTTTTTTTGTAGTTTTTCATGTGCATTAGTTCTACAGTACTGTTTATTAGCTAATGTATTGTATTGCAAAGATTTATATTTTGATTTTTGAGCAACCAACATAAATATAAATCACATCGTTTTCAAAATCACTAGTCTTTGTAAATCAAACCATAAATTTGCTTTTTTTTCCTTTTCTGAAAAAGGAATCTACAATTTCGTACATGCATTTAACATTACCCATTATGTTGTTAAAAATCGTTATATTAGTTGGTACCTTTTATGTGAGGGAAAATCTTTACTTGAGTTGCATACATATTTAAGATTTCATCGTCGAGTGCTTGTATGTTCCGCGTATGGTGACCGGGATTGGTTTTGTTAGTCGCTCTACAGTAATTTGTGCACACTTTAGGCGAATTAGACCGGATCTACAGTTTAACGCTGATTCTGAACCACTCACAAATATCCATGCTTTTAACCGGGAAGAAAAAAACTCATGCTGAGAGCGCGTGAATAGATGTCCTTTAATATCAATTTTTTTTCTTTTCTGCCTACCCAATTCACTGAAGGTGGCAGAACATGCAATCAGGGTTACGCCGATTTTGGGGAACTTTTGCGCTGCGCAACTCGTTCGTTATCAAGACCGGACATAGCTTTAGAACTGAGTGATAAAGTAATATTCCCCCTAAAACTACCAGGAAAAGCGACTCATATTCTGCATTGCAACTTCTCTGTTTTTGTTTGTCATATCCTGCATTTTCTAATATTCATAATTTGCATAATGTATCCTTCATCACAATAAATTTCATTTGCATGTTTTTCTTTCGTTGCAACTATTCTGCATTTTTATGTCGCATTCTGCAATGCAACTATTCTGCATTTGCAAGTCGCCTTTTGCAATGCAACTATTCTGAATTTGCATGTCGTATCCTACATTGCAACTGCTTTAATTTTACACATCATATCTGGCATTGCAGAAATTTTTATTCACATGTCCTATCCAGCATTGAAACTATTCTTCATTTGAAATCATATTTTCGATTTCAAATGCACTGTATTTATAGAGTGTCACACTTTCGAATTCAGATACTTTTTCATATCTACCATATCTGATTCGCAGTTCAAACAGTGAAATCGAACATTTTTATTGCAAACAGACGATAATGAACTATCGCTAGGCCATTAATAGTTTAGTTGGAATTTGTTAGTTTCTTAATAAATATTTGCAAATTTTTAAAAATAATATCGTTTTTTAAAAAATTAACAATAGCAATATAGAATAGGAAGAAATTCATATTTTATTAAAGGATTAAAAAATTCATTAATAAACAAGTCAAATCTAATTAATAAATCTGTTAAACAAGTAAAAGTAAAATATCTTTTGATAAAATCTTTTGATTACTTCATAAAGAGAAATAAAATGTAAATTATTTTTCTATTGTACCAACATGATTTTGTATTATTTTATAAACTTAATTTTATATTTTTTTCTGTTGAAATACAACTGTTAAACCACTCGCCTCTTTTAAAAATAACTGAGCTTTAAAAATATTTTTTGAATTTCAGTTAATCTTTTAATTCGATATGATTTTAATTAAAAATTACTCAAAAGAAATCAGTCTTCAAAATTTGATTGTTTACAAAAAAAAATAATAATGAAGATAATTTCATATTAAAATATTCTGTGTAAATCTGAGTATTAAAGCTAAATACACTGAAGTGACAAAAGTCATGGGATACCTCTTAATATCGTGTCGGCCCTCCTTTCGCCCGGCGAAGTGCAGCAACTCGACGTGGCATGGACTCAACAAGTCGTTGGAAGTCTTCTGCAGGAATATTGAGCCATGCTGTCTCGATAGACGTCCATAATTGTGAAAGTGTTGATGGTGCAGGATTTTGGGCACGAACAGACCTCTCGATGATGTCCCATAAATGCTCGATGGGATTCATGTCGGGCGATCTAGGTGGCCAGATCATTCGTTGGAATTGTCCAGAATGTTCTTCAAACCAATCGCGAATAGTTGTGGCCCGGTGACATGGCGCATTCTCATCCATAAAAATTCCATCGTTGTTTGGGTACATGAAGTCCATGAATGGCTGCAAGTGATCTCCAAGTAGCTGAACATAAGCATTTCCAGTCAATGTTCGGTCCAGTCGCACCAGAGGACTAAGTCCATGCCATGAAAAAACAGCCCGCACCATTACGGAGCCACCACCAGCTGGAACAGTGCCTTGCTGACAGTTTGGGTCCATGGCTTCGTGGGGTATGCGCCACACTCGAACCCTACCATTAGCTCTTACCAACTGAAATCATGACTCATCGGACCAGGCCACGGTTTTCCATTCATCTAGGAACCAACCGATATGCTCACGTGCCCACGAGAGTCGCTGCAAGCGATGTCGTTCGGTCAGTAAAGGCACTCGAGTCGGTCTTCTGCTGGAATAGCCCAAGAAAGCCAAATTTCTCCGCACAGTTCTAACAGACAAGTCCCTTGTACGTCCCGCATTGATTTCTGCGGTTATCTGACGCAGTGTTGCTTGTCTGTTAGAATTTACGACTCTTTGCAGACGTCGCCGGTCTCGGTAGTTAAGTGCAGGCGGTCGACCACTGCGCTGTCCATGGTGGGATGTTATGCCTGAAATTTCATACTCTCGGCACACTCTTGACACAGTGGATCTGGGAATGTTGAATTCCCTAACGATTTCCGAATTGGCATGACCCATGCGTCTAGCTCCAACTAACATTCCGCGTTCAAAGTCTGTTAATTCCCGCCGTGCGGTCATCATCACGTTAAAACCTCTTCACATGAATAACTTGAACAGAAATGAAAGCTCTGCGAAAGCACTGCGCATTTATACCTGTTCTACGCGATGCTACTGCCATCTGAAAATTTGCATATTGCTCTCCCATGACTTTTGTCACTTCAGTGTATGTAACGACATTGTTTGATATTTAAGATTATTTAAGTTTATTTTTTTAATGTGATCAAAATGATTATTCCCAAAGATTTATACACTGAGTTTTGCTAAATGCGAGACCTGCCATCTAACTTAGAATAAATTTTAAAGGCAATAAATACATAAATGATAAACAATAAACTTATTTATTATTAATTTCTTTACTTTCAAAAAAGTGAAGAAAAGTTGTTTTTTTTTTTCGCTATTTTCCTATTTTATCAATCATGCTTTATTTAATAAAAATTCATAAAATAAAAAAAATATTTCAATTATTATAGAAATTATTTATTAATAGAAAAATTCTTATTAACGCGCAAACAAAATAAGTATCAAATGCAAATACAGATATGGATAGACACAGAAATACATATATACAGAAATATACGAACTTTTTATTGTAACGTATCGACCTATAACGGCTTCAAGAATAGGGCCACTTTCAGGATCAAGAAAACAGTTTAATTTTTAATTGTAAGCACTATATATATATAAATGCTGAACTCTGGAAATTTATAATTGATTATTTACAAAAAAAAAAGGAAATTTAAAGCTTTAAATTTGATTCACATGTACATGATTAAATTACAAGTACAGTTCACTCAAAGCCCGGGGATTCTCATCTTGAGTCTACGTCGGATCTAAAAATGCGTGGTATGCAGCAGACTTTAATTATCATACGGCATAATACACGAAACCACAAAGGCCACACTTTGGAAACAGGCGGAAACTCCCGCCTATTCAGTCACTTCAGAGAAAGAGAAACATCGAAGAACTCTCTATTTTCTTTGCCTTCTTCAGAAAAGCCTTCTTCAGATTCCCTCCCTTCTAATTTGTTATTGAAGTAGATATTTCTCAGCCCATCCCCAATCACGATGCAACAACTCATGGTGTTTTCTATATCCCATCAGTAATTGTTTCGACTTGCGAAGTTCGATCAGACACTCGCTAATTTCCTGAGTCTCATTATACACGATACACGATACTGAACATCTCCTATCAGATTTGTGTGACAAGTTGCTCTCATTGCACTAAACACTAATTGCATGTATTATAACTACCCACAATACTGCTTGTTTGCTGTCAAATTTGAGTGATGGTTTGTTATTATATATTTGTCAAATAACATACATTCCTCTCTCCTGGGAATGAAATACCAAAATGTCACAGTATATAGACCTTTTATTTTATCAAAATTAAAATCTTGAAGTATTTAGCCATATTTTAGTTTCTCTTAGTTATAGTTATATATATATATATATATAGTGTGTGTGTTTAAAGAAAGCCAAAAAAGGCAAGCTATTGCAAATAAGCTGTAATATATGCATAATATATGCAGAAAATGTACAGTGTACTTGTTTAAATGTATGCGAAAAATTCCTTAGTGCATCCTATAAAAACTCTTATAAAGAACCTTAATATATTCTCTCAAGAAATGCCTTTTATGTGCTGAACCAATATTATTTAAAATATCTTCATTTATGTGAAAACAAAATGGAATTTTTGAATAATAATTTTTATTCTACATTTTTTTTTTTTTCGTTTCTCTACGTCTTTTGATCACATTTTTAAGATAAAGGGGAAATATTTGAAAGAATCTTTTTCAAAAAATAATAAATACATAAATAAAATAAAATGAATTTTTATTAGCTATTGATTATTGATCTAAATTTATATAGGTATCATTAATATTGTTAACATATGGTGATTTTAAATTAATTAATTTATATGAGAAGACATATAGAGAGAGAGAGAGAGACAGCAATATCTTCAAAAAATAAGTATTTTTCTGATGTATGTAATATTCCCAAATGTAATTAAATTAAAGAAGTTTAATAATATGGTGAATTTTCTTCCGATTGTAACAAATTTATGTATTTTAATTAAAAATAAAATATTATAGTGTGCAGGTTGGGTAACTATAATGTAACTGGGTGTGGTTAATTTCAGATACATGAGGCACAGGTTGGAGAACTCACAGCTTTAATTGCACACACACGCATACACTATTTAACGCATTTAAAGGCAGAAAATTATAGATTCGTTCGGATATGCGCAGGGTGCGCTAAATATATTTTTTATCCGGATGAAAGTTTGTAGGCCGACTAATTCGCCGGGGTGCGTTAAATAAATTTCCTCTCGGGATGAGATATTATAAACTAAACACACGGCGCTCTTGCCAGTGTGTAGGAAGAAACACGGTTACAATATCAGTTAATTTTACTTATTTGGAAGTAATATAGCTGCATCTGCATTATGCAATTAGTAATAAAATCTTTTACAGGATACAAATATTTACAAGAAGAAAAACATTTGTTAAATAAAATATTAAATAAGTCGAGATTAATTTGAATTTAAATTCTTGTGGTTGCTATTTTCAATACTCGCATAAAAGGAAAATAAATTAAATATTAAATAGTACTTTTTTTATTTTCCTTTACATTTATTTATTTATTTCAAAATTATAAATGAAATTTGTAGGAAATCAAATCCTTTTTTTTTTTAATACAAATCAATCTAAATTAAATAATAATATAAAAATCATGCTCATTTCCATTCATTTTTATTTGCTTTTATTTTTATTTTATTTATTTATTTATTTTTATTTTTGTTTTATTTTATTTTTGTTTTAATGATTTATTTATATTTTTATTTTATTATATATTTTTTTCATTTTATTTATTTATCTTTATTTTATTTTATTATTATTATTATTATTATTATTTTGAAAATAACACAGAAACTGAGAGTTTATTAAATAAACTGTGAGTCGTATTTCTTATAGGATTTCACAATATACACTCCTATTGTAATTACATCACACATCAATAAATATGGTATTAGGAGAATAACATAATTGACATTAATTTAAAAAAAAGAAGGAAATTTAAATTTTTTTTGAAATTTATTCGTATATTTTAATTAATTCAGTTTTTGTGATTTTTAAGGTATTGAACGAAATGTTGTTATTTGTTTGTTTTCCTATGTAAAAGAAAGGAAGTAGGTATATGATGATACAGATGTTGAAATTTGGTTTGCAAAAGAGAACTTGCAGATTCAAATAAATGGCAAACACATTTAAAAGCAGGCCGGTTAAGAAACATTCAATCTTTTAAGGTTGACATCATATTAATGCAGCACGATTTAAAATATCGGCTTCCGAACAAAATGCTTTTTCCATTGACAAATATCTTCTTTATTCAAATTTTACCAATACAAGAATTTTAAAAAATTAGATAGTCTAGACGGGGTTTCTTTTATGTCAAAACAGTTTGCAAAGACCTTACCTTTCTGGATTAAAAAAAGTTGCATTCATATATTTTCTACTTGTAGCCAACCGTTTGTTCTGCTTTTTACTTTTAAAGAATGCTGAAATTTATTCTGAAATGAATCTTTTTCTAGAAATTTAAGACTTATTTATGATTTGAATTGTATATCCAAATTGAATAGATGGAAACTTGAGGTCTTTTTTAAAATCGCAAAATATAAATATTAATGTTGTTATAACATAATGAGCATTTTCATAATTTTTGAGAATAAAAATTATTTTATTTTGTAATTAAATCAAATGAGATATATTCAATTAATTTAAATCATCGTTCGAAACTCATTAACTCTATTTTATTTTTTTAATTTGAATTCATAATACAAAGAGTATTCAGACAATTTTGGAAAGAATTACCAGAATAAAAAAGAAAATGTACACAAAAGAGTTCAACAGAGTTGAGGGAAATCATTGCCTTATGATTTCTCTAGCTTGTCAGTATCACGCCGTCTGGGATTTGCCATGAAGTGCCAAGCAACGATGGAGATGATCCGGTTGATTACTTCAGAAAAATCACAAAGAGGGCAGTTTGTTTGTCTGAAATCCCAATGCAATGTAGATGTTTACCCAGACAATCTTGACCTGCTAAAAGGTGAAACTAAGCAACAGCTACACAACGTGGCCTTCTTGGAACTGTGAGAAAATCTTCACTTTTCTATTGCATTGTCTGTATTCGGTCAAGAAAACAACTATTTATAATTTCTAGTCATTGTTTGATATGCAAGTTCTTAGAATAGTATGGTACTTATCATCTTGATTGGAGCAATCTGGAGACATTTTTTGCAAGGAAATCAGCCTGTTCATTCCCAACAACTCCACAACGTTCAGGTATACACTTGAGCACAAGCCAGACTTCGCAAGTAATTCCGGCACTAAATTACTTCACACAATAAGAGTGCCAGTTGAGCAAATAAGATTGAATTACAGCTTGGGAATCAGACAACCAAAACAATCTAACAAATTTTTCTTCAAGGGCCAATAGCTGTTTTTAAGCAATTCGAATACAATAACCCAATTCAATTTATACCAAGTCCAGGGGATAATGGCCTGCAACACTTCTCTTTGTCTGACAAGCCACCAACATTCATTTAGAAGACACGCAGGCCAACCGGACAACGGTTAGGACAGCAGCGAAAACTGATGCTGTAAATTGTAGACCACTTAGCTGTATATAACGTTACCCAGGGTCCATTACTAGGAGATAAGTCTACATTGCACCCCACCTCTTATTATATTTAAAGTCACATTTCATGTTTAAAAAAGTCCATTTCTAAAAAAGAACTTGCGCAAAATCTGTAAACATT
>BPLQ01010436.1:0-18939 GCA_021605075.1 Caerostris darwini | reverse complement strand
ACTACAAAGCCTTCTTTGAAAATATTTAAAAAAAGTAATTATAAAGGGTAATAAATGTTTTAAAATAAAAAGTACTTTACAATATCAAGAAGAAAAAATTACTCAAAGGCAACTGCTATTAACTATATCCAGACAGTCCAGACAACCCAACTACGGCTGAACATTTATACTTGAGAAAGAAATATTCATTAAACTTCACACTTTTCTAACATCAGTTTTTGAAAGGCGGGAAAAGAGTATTTTTATCATTTTAATGGCATGTCCTTATTGGGAATACAGATCATCACATGGTGATGCTAGATGATCATTAAGTGATATCCGATCATATCCTGACTCCAGCTCATCATATGGGGAAACCAGTTCGTCATATCATAATACCAGCTCATCCTATTATGATGTCATGATAGTTTTTGTTTATTTCCCTTTATGTCATGTTATTTCTGTACCTAAAATTTTTTTTGACTCTTTACTAGTTGTATGAAAAAAGAAATGGTTGCTTTTCTAGAATATCATTTTAACAGAAAATAACCGATATTTCTTTTACATGTGAAGAAACCCAGAAATATATCTGGACAACTTAGACAACCCAACTACGGCTGAACATACATGTGTAATTGAAAAAGAAATATCCATTAAACTTCTCACTATTGCAATAGTTCTTAAAAGCCGGTAAAGGGGAAAGAATCTTTCTGTGATTTTGATGGCATACCCTTATTTGGGAATTCAGATCATCCAGGTAATATGATGTTGATGAGAGTCATTCCATGATCATTTTCAATATTCTCTTTTCCTATCTTTTCCCATACCACCAGCAAAATCAAACTGTCACTCATTTCGGTTAGCTGACGTTAGTTCTATTACAAAAGTGGATCTTATTATAGAATGGTAATGACAATATTAAAACTATAATTTTTGATTTTCATCAAAAGAACTTGTAATCAATGCGTTGTAGTTATGTTCCGCAAGGTTGCTTAGGTTCACTTTTATCACGAGAATATATTTTTTTTTAATTAAAACAAATATTTCTCTCACATTTTTAAATTCTCGTGTCTTAGACAAGTTGTGCGTCAAGATACGATGTTGAAATCTTAATCTGCATTTCTATTATTAGCATTATACTAATGTCAGCTAATGTATACTAATGGTGCACTAATATGATTGGCATTGAGTCATTTGTGTTTATTATATTTATTCCAAAGTGTAAATATTAAAACCTTTAGCTTTATTTTGAAAAATATGTAATCAAAGAACTAAATGTCCTTCATGACTAATTAGCTTTTAAAAAATTACAAAGCAATCTTTGAAAATATTTTTAAAAATAAGATTAAAGGGTAATAAAAGTTTTAAAACAAAGGTAGTTTGCAATTTAAAAAAAAAATCACACAAAAGCAACTATTAATAACAATAAAACAAAATTTTTTATTTTATTTCTGTGAAAACAAAACATTTATCTCATCCAGACCTCTTACAATACGCATCAATTTTTGCTTTGGGGCACTATCATCTTATCGTCTGCATTCCTCCTCCCCTAAATCCGTTGCCATCGTCTTCAATCCACAAGAAAATCAGACGACTCATTCCGGCCCAGGGCGGTTCTAGCCAGACGAATAAGGAATGAAAATAATTTTTTTCCCAACCTTTTGCATTGCATTTGTAGGATTTATTCGAAAATACTTGCTTCCTTGAAATTTTTGTATCATTTTATGATCCCAGATTTCTATTCCTTTTTATTCTTTTTTGCACTCGAAAAGAGTGGTCGTTCGGCTATCATCTCGTGGTTACAGTGAAACCTCTTCGTTGTTGTGTTTTTAAATTTCCTTTAACCTTTTCTTTTTCACTTTTTACTGAGTGTTTTTTTTTCGGGTGTGAAAAAAACTGATTTTCTTTTCTGTTGGATGGGTTTGGGTTTGAGAGAGGCTGGCCCACCCCCTGTGTCTTCCATTGCACCCCCTAGGCTGTTCCCGATGCAATTTCGCAAACTCGACACTCGAGATTTATGGTCCGCACAAGCGAGGACCATCATTAACCCGTGGGCAGTTTGGAAAATGCATTCGAAAACAGAATTTTAGGTGCTGCTTCTTAAAAGAGTACGCAAATATTGCTGAACAAATTTCCACAACGGAATACATTTATTTTGGCGGGAAAGAAATGGGTCTGTTGGTTTGTTGCTGAAATTCAAATGTTGTTTTCTCCTTAAGAGTTTAGGCGTTGTTCCAAAGCAATTACTTTAGTTTTTGTTTATTTCACTTTATGTCATGTTATTTCTGAACCTAAAATTTTTTGACTCTACTAGTCTTATGAAAGAAGAAAGGGTTGTTTTCCTAGAATACCTTTGTAACAGAAAATAACCGGTATTGCTTTTTACAAGTGAAGAAAACAAGAAATATATCTAGACAACCCAACTACGACTGAACATTTATAGTTGGGAAAAAGATATCCATTACACTTCGCCCTTTTCCAACATCTGTTTTTGAAAGGCGATAAAGGGTAAAGAGTATTTTGGTGACTTTGATGGACTATCCTTATTTGGGAATTCAGATCTTCCAGGTAATTATGTTGATGAGAGATATTCCACGATCATTTTCAATATTCACTTTTCCTACCTTTCCCCATAACACCAGGAAAATCCAACTGTCACCTCATTTTAGTTAGCTGACATCAGTCCTATTAGAAAATTGGATCTTACTATCGAATAGTACTAGCAGTATTAAAACTATAACTTTTGCTTTTCATAAAAATAACTTTCTTGTAATCAATGCTTGCAGTTATGTTCCGCAAGGTTGCTTAGGTCCAATTTTATCACGAGAATATATCTTTTTAATTAAAACATCCATTTTTTTCACATTTTGGAATTCTCGTGTCTTAGACAATTTATGTGTCAAAGATACGATGTAGAAATCTCCCTTTTTATGATTAGCATTATACTAATGTCATCCATAATTTTCTTGGTATTGTCATTTGTACTTCTTATATTTATTTCAGTATAAGAAAAGGGTAAATATTAATCCCATTCACTTCCTTTTGAATAATTTATAATCAAACAACTAATGTCGTTCGTGACTAATTAGCTTTGAAGAAATTACAAAGCATTCTTTGAAAATATTCAAAAAAGTAAGTATAAAAGCTAATAAAAGTTTTAAAACAGAAAGGACTTTGCAATATATAAAAAAATTACGCAAACTCAACTACTATTAACTGTAAAACAAAAACATATTTTTTTATTTCTGCGAAAACAGAACATTTATCTCATCCATACCTCTTACAATACGCATCAATTTTTGCTTTGGAGCACTATCATCTTATCGTCTGCATTCCTCCCCCTAAATCCGTTGCCATCGTCTGCAATCCACAAGAAAATCAGACGACACATTCCGCCCTAGGGCTATTCGAACCAGACGAGTAAGGAATAAAAATAATTTTTTTCTAACCTTTTGCATTGCATTTGTAGGATTTATTCGAAAATTCTTGCCCCCTTGAAATTTTTGTTTCATTTTATGATCCCAGATTTCTGCTCCATTTTTTATTCTTTTTTGCATTCGAAAAGAGTGGTCGTTTGGCTGTCATCTCGTGGTTACAGTGAAACCTCTTCGTTGTTGTGTTTTTAAATTTCCTTTAACCTTTTCTTTTTCACTTTTTACTAAATGGTTTTTTTTTTTTCGGGTGTGAAAAAAACTAATTTTCGTTTCTGTTGAATGGGTTTTGGTTTGAGAGAGGCTGGCCCAACCCCTGTTTCTTCCATTCCACCCTCAAGGCTGTTCCCGATGCAATTTCGCAAACTCGACACTCGAGATTTATCGTCCGCACAAGCGAAGACCATTATTAACCCGTGGGCAGTTTGGAAAATGCATTCGAAAACAGAGTTTTAGGTGCTGCTTCTTAAAAGAGTAGGAAAATAATGCTGAACAAATTTCCTCAACGGAATACATTTATTTTGGCGGAAAAGGAATGAGTCTGTTGGTGTGCTGCTGAAATTCAAATGTTGTTTTCTTCTTCCGAATTTAGGCGTTTTTCCAAAGCAATTACTTTAGTTTTTGTTTATTTCACTTTGTGTCATGTTATTTCTGAACCTAAAATGTTTTTGACTCTTTGCTAGTGTTAGGAAAGAAGAAAGGGTTGTTTTCCTAGAATGACTTTTTAACAGAAAAAAAAGGAAATAGTTTTTAACAAGTCAAGAAAACCAGAAATATATCTAGACAACTTAGGCAACCCAACTATCATATATAATTCAGAACTGAAGTGAACATATATACTTCAGAAAGAAATATCCATTAAACTTCACACTTTCAAAACATCAGTTTTTGAAAAGCAGGAAAAGAGTATTTTTTGATTTTGTGGCATTATTGAGCATTCAGATCATCACATGGTGATTCTGGATGAACATTAATGACATCCGACCAAAACCTGACTTCAAGTTTTTATATGAGGAAAATAGTTCATCATATCATGATATTAGCTCATCATATCATGATATTCGCTCAACATATCACGATGCCAGTTCATCGTATCATGATGTCTGAAAAAATACATGGAGATATCAGAACATCATACACTCATGTCCATAAATTAAGGATAATTCAGAATCACACAGAAATTGAACTCTAAAATAAAAATTTCCCCTGTAGAATTCTCACACACATCTTGAAGAAGAATATGCAAATTACAGGCAACCAACAGATGGCGCGGATAGTACGCCACAATGACGAGAGTGTAAGAGAGGGGTATATAAGGAATGGTGGCAAAGAAGTAAAATTGTTCACAAGCGCTTTAAAAGCCTTTCAGTGCAACAACCGCATAGTTATGGCACAAAGGAAGCATTTGGAGGATTTTTTACGTGGTAGAATTATCGGATGACTGGAATGTGGACGTACCTAGCTGGAAGTATCCGAGGAACTTGGAATCGCTCAGAGTGCTATCTCCAGGCTTTGGCAATGATTCCAAGATGATAGTAATGTGAGTAGATGTTACAGCACAGGTCGCCCCCGAGTTACAACGCCGAATGAAAACCGGTATTTAGCAGTTACTGCCAAAAGAAACAGGCAGAGGACAGCATCAGACCTGTAACGTCAGCTCTCTTCAGCTACCGGTACGACAGTTTCAAGGCAGACCATGTACAGACGCTTAGGGCACATTGGTCTATATGCTCGTTGGCCTGTCAGATGTGTTACACTTACCGCAAATCACTGTCACCTGTGATTAGTAGGAGAGAGAGCATGGATTGTGGACACAGCAACAGTGGTCTGATGTGATGTTTTCCGACGAGTCCAGGTTTAGTTTGCAGTCTGCTTCTCGCCGGATTTTCATAGGGAGAGCCCCAGATACCCGTTACCACCAAGAGAACACCAGTGAACGACACCGTTACGGTGGTGCAAGATGGCTCGTTTGGGGAGGAATTATTCTTGGTTCCAGAACTGACCTGCATGTTCAGAGTGTAACGATGACAGGCCACATCTATCGGGATGTCATTCTGGAACAACATGTACGCTTGTTTCGGTGCGCCATGGGTGCTGAATTTCTGTTTATGGATGACAACGCCCGTCCTCACCGTGGAAACATTGTAGACGAATGCCTTCAATTGGAGGATATCACCCGTATGGATTGGCCAGCATACTCAACGGACTTGAATCCAATAGTGGGTACCACAGGCTCCATTTTCGAATACTGGGGTGGCATGCATATTTTTTAGTGGTTAAGAATCCACTTTAATCCCTACGTCCCGGTTTAACATGATCGTAGAGCGTTTTGCGGTAGTGTTAATCGCGTCTTTAGCATATCTTCAAGCTACATGTGCCCTCTAAAAGTACTAACTGATTAACAGCTGTGCAACCTCTTGCTTTATGGCATAAAGACAAGTGTATCCGTATTGTCAGCTGTTATATAAACGAAATAACCAATTCAATGTTTTTGAAAATACATTAAAACACAACGTAGGAAAATTTATAATTTACATATCTTTTATCATCAAATAAAGTAATGGCATGAATTTCTCTATTTTAATCAAAATGAAGAACAAATGCTTTATTCATCTTCCCACATAAAATCTAAATTTGTCAATAAATATCTGAATCAGTGATGCCATCAACCTGCTCTTGAACAGTACCGACGAATATTGCTGTTCCTGATCGTTTTGTGAAGTAATTTGCAGCGAAACACACATGTCAGCACAACGGGGAGTCCGAATACTCGATTCTTTCGGATGCTAAATCCGTTCCGAATCTTCATTCATATGCAAATAGGCGAATGCCGGTGTGTCTCAAAAAATCATCTTCATTTGAAGCACCGCTGTTGACAGGGTTCTCTCCCTCCCTCATTGTAGTGAGAGAAGCGCCGAATAAGAAAACCGTTTTTCGTGGATGCATCGCTTCAGAGGTTCGTTCCGTTTATTGGAGGAAGATGTGGTGGAATAAGAATTTTGTTGGCATTTCTTCTGCGTCTCCGGAGAAGATGCGTTTCTGTTGAATTGTTTTCGAAGAAGGACTCTTTCCAGATTGCTGTTGAGTATTGCGTTTCATAGGAGAGCGCATCAAGATACTTTTCAATTTGTCAAATAAACGAAAAAGTGTTTTTCTGTATCAAAAGAAAACATCATTCGGCTGCGGTTTTTGTAGCCGCGACATTGTTATCTTTGAGTAATATATATTGAACTATAGTCACAAGAAGCAAAGTATTCATGTCTATGTCCTAGGCGGCTAATATTATGCCTAATAAGCGAAATTTTAGTGGGATTTGTGTGTCGTATTCTGGGCCGTATTTTCCTATAGGCTATCTAGACTTCAGCCTAGGGCCTCACGATCAAGAGGGGCCTACATTCAAATTGTTAGCAAAATTTGAATTACACTATTCTAAAAACAGTACAGACTAAAACACTGAATGGAAAATAAGGTGAAATTCTACACGTATGACTAATAAACAAACATAATAAGTAATTTACAAACTTAAAAAAGGGAGGTGAAAGGGCCTCATAAGTGAAATAGCCTAGGGCCTCTTTTCATCTAAATCCGGCCCTGGTTGTATTAGAGAAAAAACTAGAAATCTCCTATCAAATAGTCCCTTCATGCTGTTGTAGGAAGGTGTTAGCACACCGAAGTGATATCCCTTAGGTTGTATGGGTATTTGGTAATGGCTGGGAATCCACGTTAAATTGTAGGTCCCGGTCTAAATTTTGCAAAAAATTACCATAGGGCGACAAACCAAATCAAGAGTATTGCGAACAACTTAGATATTCCTATTTAACATATTCATTCAAAATTGTATGACAAGATGTGAATGCTGTCTCGTAGGTAAAGTTTAGTCTGTTACAAATCTACCATTCTATATCAGCATCTTCTAGACAATAATAAATTCAAAGAGCTTGATGGCCACGTGTCTGGTTCATATATTTTGGGTTCGACTCCCGGCTGTGACATAAAAGTTTGTAGTTGTTCGGGATCCACTTTATACCGTAGGTCCTGGTCTAATAGGATCATAGAGTTTTGTGGGTGGTAGTGTTACTCGCTTTCGTATCATATCTTCAGCTACACGTGCCCCCAGAGTAGTGCTAAATGAATGACAGTCGTTAAGCCCTTGCTTTATGGCAAAAAAGAAAACTGTCTCTTTCCAGATTGCTGTTGAGTATTGCGTTTCATAGGAGAGCGCATCAAGATACTTTTCAATTTGTCAAATAAACGAAAAAGTGTTTTTCTGTATCAAAAGAAAACATCATTCGGCTGCGGTTTTTGTAGCCGCGACATTGTTATCTTTGAGTAATATATATTGAAATATAGTCACAAGAAGCAAAGTATTCATGTCTATGTCCTAGGCGGCTAATATTATGCCTAATAAGCGAAATTTTAGTGGGATTTGTGTGTCGTATTCTGGGCCGTATTTTCCTATAGGCTATCTAGACTTCAGCCTAGGGCCTCACGATCAAGAGGGGCCTACATTCAAATTGTTAGCAAAATTTGAATTACACTATTCTAAAAACAGTACATAAAAGTTTGTAGTTGTTCGGGATCCATTTTATACCGTAGGTCCTGGTCTAATAGGATCGTAGAGTTTTGTGGGTGGTAGTGTTACTCGCTTTCGTATCATATCTTCAGCTACACGTGCCCCCAGAGTAGTGCTAACTGAATGACAGTCGTTAAGCCCTTGCTTTATGGCAAAAAAGAAAACTGTCTCTGTATGGCCAACTGCATTAGAGAAAAAAAAATTAATTAAATACTTTTGAAAATATTTTAAAAATACGACGAAGCTAAATTTATAATTTAAATATCTAATGCCATCAAATAAACTAATGGGATGAATTCCTCTAATTTAATCAAAATCGAGAGCTAGAACTTTATTCATCTTCCCACATAAAATCTAAATTTGTCAATAAATATCTGAATCAGTGAAGCCATCAACCTGCTCTTGAACAGTACCGAAGAATAGTGTTGTTCCCCACCGTTTTGTGAAGTAATTTACAGCGAAACACACATGTCAGCACAACGGGGAGTCCGAATACTCTATTCTTTCGGATGCAAAATACGATCCGATTCTTCATTCATATGCAAAGAGGTGAATGCCGGTGTGTCTCAAAAAATCATCTTCATTTGAAGCACTGCTGTTGACTGGGTTCCCTCTCTCTCTCTCATTGTAGTGAGAGAAGTGCGCTGGCCGAATAAGAAAATCGTTTTTCATGGATGCATCGCACCAGAGGTTGGTTCCATTCATTGGCGGAAGATATGGTGAAATAAGAATTTGGTCGGCATTTCTTCTGCGTCCCTGGAGATTATGCGTTTCTTTTCAATTGTTTTCGAAGAAGGACTCTTTCCAGATTGCTGTAGAGTATTGCGTTTCATAGGAGAATATCTCAAGATTCTTTTCAATTTGTCAAATAAGCGAAAAGGTGTTTTTTTCCATCAAAGCAGGGAGAAGAAAACATCATTCGGCTGGGATTTTGGTTGAAGCCACCTTGTTATCTTTGGGTAACGCAGGCGGAACTGCAGTCACAAGAAACATAATATTCATGCTTATGATCTAGGCGGCGCCTATTATGCATAACAGACGAACTTTAAGTGGGACTTGTGTGTTGTATTGGAGAAAAAATAAACGAAGTCCAACCAGATAGTTCCTTCACACTGTTCCAGGACGGTGTGTGGGATATCCTGGATGTGGCATGGATGTGTGTAAGTGGTTCGGAATCCCCGTTAAATTGTAGGAACTGGTCTAATTGTATGCAAAACAGGCATACAATTAAACCAGGACCTAATACGTCCTAAAGTATACAAAAAAAGGAGCGTAGAGCGACAAATCAAACTCAAACTTTTCATATGTAATAAAGGTACATTTCTCTAAGCCTATCATGGAGGCCTGGTGGCCAATTGGATAGCGCTCTGACCTTTGGTACCACAGGATTCAGATTCAAATCCTGGCGATAGCATGGATATTTGTAAGTGATTCGGAACTCACTTTAAACAGTAGGTCACTGTCTAATTATCCCAAAACGTGCGCAAAAGGATCATAGAGAGACAAACCAAACCCAGATACAAATCTGCCATTCTGCCTAGATGAAAGTGCGCAACTACTTTGAAAACAGTGAGATGAAAAATGTTTTTGGTGCCTTTAGACAACAATAAATTCAAAACCTTTGAAAATACTTAAAAATACAATGTAACTACATTTATAATTTAAATATCTGTTACCATCACAAAATGAAGTAATGAAATGAATTTCTCTATTTTAATAAAAACAGAGAACGATAGCTTTATTGATCTTCAAACTTAAAATCTAAATTTGTCAATAAATATCTGAATCAGTGATGCTATCAACCTGCTCTCGAACAATATCAAAGAATATTGTTGTTCCCCCCCGTTTTGTGAAGTAATTTGCAGCGAAACACACGTTTCAACTCAACAGGGAGTCCGAATATTCTATTCTTTCGGATGCTAAATCCGTTCCGATTCTTTATTCATATGCAAATAGGCGAACGCCAGTGTGTCTCAAAAAATCATCTTCATTTGAAGCACTACTATTGGCTGGATTCTCTCTCTCTCATTGTAGTGAGAGAGCCGAATAACAAAACCGTTTTTCATGGATGCATCGCTCCGGAGGTTCGTTCCGTTCTTTGGAGGAAGATGTGGAGGAATAAGAATTTGGTTGGCATTTCCTCTGCGTCCCCGGAGAGGATGCGTTTCTGTTGAATTATTTTCGAGAAGGACTTTTTCCAGATTGCTGTTGAGTATTGCTTTTCATAGGAGAGCGCCTTAAGATTCTTTTCAATTTGTCAAATAAACCTAAAAGTGTTTTTCTTTATCAATGCTGGGAAAAGAAAATATCATTCGGCTGGGATTTCTGTCGCTGCCACATTGTTATCTTCGGGTAACATAGATGGAACTATAGTCACAAGATAAAAAATATTCATGTCTATGGTCTAGGCGGCTCCTATTATGGTTAATAAGAGGACTTTTAGTGGGACTTGGGTACCGTATTGGAGAAACACTATAAACTTTCCAACTAGATAGTCCCTTCATGCTGTTCAAGGAAGGTGTTAATCTAAAGAAGTGATATCCTGGCGGTGGCATAGATGTTTGTTAGGGGTTCGAAATCCACATTAAACTGTAGGCCCCAGTCTAATGAACTTAAATATGCAAAAGATGACCATAGAGCAATAAACCGAAAGAAAGCAAAAATTAAAAAATTAAGGCATTGATATTCAATATTTTTTATTTTTACTGTGGCTATAGGATCAGAAAGAACCTAGTAAATATTAGTAGCCTATTGAACAGAACGTTGGGTTTCATAAAGTCGTTTAACCTGATTCAACACCTGACAAATAGTGCTGAATAGAATGTTTCTTTGCTTACGTAGGGTATGAATGCGTTGAATCTGTAAGCCAGAATATTCTTCTGTTGTCTGCAAAAGGAGTGCTGCTCTGGCCTTTGGTACCATAGGCTCCAGGTTCTAATCCAGGGGGTGGCATGCATATTTATTAGTGGCTCGGAATCAACTTTAAACCGTGAGTCCCGGTTTAATATGATCTTAGAGCTTTGGGGGGGTAGTGTTAATCTCGTCTGTAGAGTATCTTCAAGCTACACGTGCCCCCTGGAAAGCGATAATTGAATAACAGCGGTGCGGCCTTTGCTTTACGGCATAAAAATAACTGTCTCAGTATTGCTAGATGCATTATAAAAAAATAATGAATTCAATGCTTTGAAAATACTTTAAAACCACGACGAAGCTAAATTTATAACTTAAATATATTTTGCCCTCAGGAAATAAACTAATGGAATGAATTTCTCTATTGGTTGGAATCAACGTTAAATTGTAGCTCCAGCCTAAAGAGTCTAAATTGTGCAAAAAATGACCATAGAGCGACCAACCAATCATGGTGGCCTTGTGGTAAATTGTCTAGAGCTCTGGCCTTTGGTAGTACAGGCTTCACGTTCAAATCATGTGTAGTAAAATGAATGTTTGCTAGTGGTTCGAAATCAAACAACACAAAATGTGCACAAAATGCCTGTAGAGAAACAAAACAAATCAAGGTAAAAATCTGCCATTCTACCTAGATAAAAGTATTTGATTTTTTTAAACCAGTAAGGTGAAAAAAAAATTTTGTTGCCTTTAGACAATAAGAAATTTAATACTTTTGAAAATACGATGAAGCTAAAGTTATAATTTGAATATCTTTTATCAGCAAATAAACTAATAGAATGATCTACTTTAATCAAAACAGAGAACGATATCTTCATTCATCTTCCTACATAAAATCTAAATTTTTCAATAAATGTCTGAATCAGTGATGCCATCAACCTGCTCTCGAACAGTACCGAAAAATATTGTTGTTCCCCACCGTTTTGTGAAGTAATTTACAGCGAAAAACACATGTCAACACAACAGGGAGTCCGAATACTCTATTCTTTCGGATGCTAAATCCGTTCCGATTCTCTATTCATATGCAAATGGGCGAATACCGGTGTGTCTCAAAAAATCATCTTCATTTGAAGCACCGCTGTTGACTGGGTTGTCTCTCTCATTGTAGTGAGCGCTCGCCGAATAAAAAAAACCATTTTTCATGGATGCATCGCTCCAGAGGTTCGTTCCGTTTATTGGAGGAAGATGTGGTGCAATAAGAATTTGGTTTGCATTTCTTCCCTGTCCCCGGAGAGGATGCATTTCTACTGCATTTCGAAGAAGGACTTTTTCCAGTTTGCTGCTGACTATCGCGTTTCGTAGGAGAACGCCTCAAGTTCTTTTCAATTTGTCAAATAAACGAACAAGTGTTTTTCTTTATCAATGCTGCGAAAAGAAAACATCATTCAGCTGGGAATTTTTTTGACGTTATATTGTTATCTGTGGGTAAAATATATTGAATTACAATCAGAAGAAACGAAATACTCATGCCTATATCCTAGGCTGTTATTATTATTCCTAAAAGGCGGGCTTTTTGTGGAACCTGTGTGCCGTATTGGAGATAAACTAGAAATCTTTCAATCAGATAGGCCCTTCACGCTTTTTTGTGGAAGGTGTTAACACACCGAAGTCATATCGTGGCGGGGTCACCGATGTTTGTGAGTGGTTCGGAATTCTCGTTAAACACGATCTAATAAGCCTAAAGTATGCAAAAATGACCATAGAGTGACAAACAGCACTAAACCAAAAACTGAGGTGATTGTTCTAAAAAGTTTAATAATTTAAAAGTTAGGCCAGTTTTGGAAGGGAATAACATGTTGTCAAATTAATTTTGGACTTTGCTATACAGTCACTTTCTGCACACATTTTGCTAATTAGATAGGGAGCTACAGTTTAATGTGGATTGCGCACCACCAACAGCATCCATTCCATCTCCTGGATTCGTAGCTGAAGCCTGTGGTACCAAAGGTTAGAGCGCTAGTGCATTGGTCATCAAGCCGCCTAACCAAGAGAAGAGTGTGAATCATTCAGGTAGCCTTTTTCAATGTATTCGTTCAAAATTGTAATGACAAAATATGAATGCATAAACGGTAGGTCCCTCTTGGTGAAGTTTATTCTGTTACAAATCTGCCGTTCTACAGCAGCATCTTTGAAAGAAAACAGATGATAAAAAAAAATTTGTGTGACTTTAGACAATAATAAATTCAATACTTACGTCAATACTTTAAAAATACGATGGGGCCAACTTTATAATTCACATATCTTTTATCATCCCAAAATAAACAAATGGAATGAATTTCTCTAGTTTAATAAAATTAGAGAACGAGAGCTTCATTCATCTTCCCACATAAAATCTAAATTTGTCAATATCTATCCGAATCAGAGATGCTGCCAACTTGCTCTCGAATAGTACCGAATTTGAAGCACCACTGTTGACTGGATTCTCCCTCACTCATTGTAGCGAGAGAAGCGCTGAATAACAAAATCGTTTTTCATGGATGCATCGCGCCAGAGGTTGGTTCCGTTCATTGGCGGAAGATATGGTGGAATAATAATTTGGTCGGCATTTCTTCTGCGTCCCCGGAGAGGATGCGTTTCTGTTGAATGGTTTTCGAAGGAGGACGTTTTCCAGATTGCTGTTGAGTATTGCGTTTCATAGGAGAGCGCCTTGAGATTCATTACAATTTGTCAATTAAACGAAAAAGTGTTTTTCTTTATCAATGCTGAGTAAAGAAAACATCATTCTGCTGGAATTTGTGTCGCCGGCACATTGTTATATTTGGGTAACATAGATGGAATTACAGTCACAAGAAACAAAATATTCATGCCTTTTGGGCTAGGTGGTACCTATTATACCTAATAGGAGGACTTTTAGTAAGACTTGTGTGTGGTATTGGAGAAAAACTAGAAATCTCCAACCATATAACCCCTTGACGCTTTTCTATGAAGGTGTTAACATACTGAAGTGATAACCTGGCGGTATGGGTTAGCATGTATTGTTCGTTAAACTGTAGGTCCTAGTCTAATTAGCTTAAATATATAAAAAAGACCGTAGAGCGACAAAGTCAAACCATGGCAAAATTTAAAAAAATAAGCCAAATGTATTATATATTTTTACTATGGCTATACGATCAAAGAACCTAATAAATATTAGTAGAGCGCGTTGTGTTTCTTTAAGTTGGAAGCCGTATTCAAAACCTGAAATGCCGAACCGAATGATTCTATGTTTACGCAGGGGATGAGCCCGTTAAATCTGTAAGTCAGAATATTATTCTGTTTTCCTCAAGAGGAGTTACTCTTATTTGATACCACAAGATTCGATTCCTGGCAAAAGTGGAAGTGCTGCGGAATCCACTTTAAACTGTCCCGTCTAATTATATTAAAGTGTGGGCAGTAGAGCGACAAACGAAGCCGAATCAAAAGGAGTGCAAACCACTCAGATATCTCTTTTTAGCGTATTCGTTCAAAATTGTAATGACAAAATATGAATGCTGTGTCATAGGTCTCTCTTGGTAAACCTTAATTTGTTACCAATCTGCCGTTCTACAGCAGCATCTTTGAAACAGTCAGATGATATAAAATATTTTTCGTGCCTTTAGACAATAATACATTCAGTACTTTTGAAACTTTACAAATACGATGAAGCTAAAGTTATAATTTAAATATATTTTGCCATCACGAAATAAACTAATGGAATGAATTTCCCTATTTATCAAAATAGAGAACGAGAGCTTCATTCATCTTCCTACATAAAATCTAAATTTGTCAATAAATATCTGAATCAGTGATGTTATCCACCTGCTTTTGAAGAATATTGTTGTTTTCCTCCCCGTTTTGTGAAGTAATTTGCAGCGAAACACACATGTCAACACAACGGGGAGTCCGTACACTGGATTCTTTAGGAAGCCAAATCCGTTCCGATTCTTTAGTCATATGCAAATAAGTGAATGCCGGTGTGTCTCAAAAAATCATCTTCATTTGAAGCACTACTGTTGACTGGCTTCTCCCTCACTCTCGTTCTAGTGAGCCGAATAGCAAAACCGTTTTTCAGGGATGTATCGCTCCAAAGGTTCGTTCCGTTTATTGGTGGAAGATGTGGTGGAATGAGAATCTGGTTGGCATTTCTTCGGCGTCCCCCGAGAGGATGCGTTTCTGTTGAATTGTTTTCGAAGGAGGACTTTTTCCAGATTGCAGCTGAGTATTGCATTTCATAGGAGAATGCCTTGATGAAGATTCGTTTCAATTTGTCAGATAAACAAAAAAGTGCTTTTTTATCAATGCTGAAAAAAGAAAACATCATTCGGCTGTGATTTCTGTTGACGCCACATTTTTATCTTTGGATAACATAGACGGAACTGCCGTCACAAGAAACAAAATATTCATGCCTATGGCCTAGGAAGTCTTTATTATGCTTATTAACGGACTTTTAGAGGGAATTGAGTGTCGTATTGAAGAAAAACTAGAAATATCTAACCATGTAGATCTTTAACGCTGTTATAGTATGTTAACGCACCGAAGTGTTACCCTGGCGGTGACATATATGTATGCAAGTGGTTTGGAATCCTCGTTAAACTGTAGACTCCGATCTAATTAGCCTAAATTGTGCACAAAATTTACCGTAGAGTGACAAAACAAACTAAACCGAACCGAAAAAGTGATTTTTGTAAGAATTTCAATATTTTAGAATATAGGCCATCTCAGAAGGGAATAACATGCTGTCTAGGAAAGGAGAATTGTGATTTCCTAAATGGATTTCAGAGATGATTTTAGAAATTTCCAACCAGATAGTCTCTCGATGCCGTTATAGTTAGGCATTAATTCATGGAAGTGATTGTTAAAAAAATGACAACAATTTAAGAAATTAGACTATCTTTAGAAAAAGAATGGCATACACTCAAAAAGGATGGATTTTCAGTGGTAACAGACCAGCATTTGTAAATTTTAGGGATTCACAGTGGACTATTTTAAAAAAGGCAGACGCAAGCCGAAGTGATTGGTGTAAATACTTTAATCATTTAGAAGTGATTGGTGCAAAATTGTCGAGTAGGAACTCTCATGATGGCGATTCCTTACGTTTGCTTCAATATTAATATACATGATGTCGCTTCAATCGTGTTCTTTAGATTATAAACAATGCCACTCGTGGATTTATGGAAAAGCACGCTAATTAGTTTGAATAAACTTGAGCTAAATATTTTTATTGAACTGGTGGTAGTGGCTTTAAAATTGAATAGACTCGATAGCTATTCATTGGTTTAAATGTAGCGAATTTCTACGATTTAGCAAATAAAATCGGGGAAGTTAATCCTGAGATGGGCCAGGAAAACATTTATTTCAATCTAGCTTCCTCAATGATAATAGACTTGTTCCTCAGTATCCTCTGGTCTTTCAATTTATCTAAGTTATTTATTTCTTATCATTCCATGCCTCATCTGATATTGCTGTCTATTAAGGAAAATAAACCACACACAGACTGTTATAGCTGTTAGAATTCGACAACTTACAATTCTAATTGCTTTCCTTGGAAAAACTATAATTTTTTTTTTCTTTTCTTATTTCAGGTACAATGTTAGAGCTTATACAGATCTTAGTTTTTTCCTTATAAATGTTTTTACATTCATAAAACCAGAAGAGTACAGCAATCGCCCTTACATATTTTCATTTCAATTTTGTCACTGTTAATAAATTCAAGAGTTAAATAAATGAAATTAATCAATTAAATTATATTCAAATTATATTCTCTTATATTTCCTTAATGGCTGAATGTGGTTTTTTTTTTTTTCGCGAAATAAGTTTAATTAATCTTTTAATATATAAAGATTTATTTTAAATTTTACAATAAAGTCTACTCCACCTTGAAGTTTCCCCCTTTTAAAAAAACATTATCACCAAATTAGCATTTTAACAACATGAAATTCTATCTCTTCCATAGATTCATCTACATAAGGCCCTTTAAAAACAGCTTTCTCAAAGCCTCCATAACGCTATTCCACACTGAATTGGATAAAAATCGGTAGACGGGTTGGGAAATCTGGGCTTTCTCAAATCTGATACCTTCCTCAACACCCCTCTGTCAGCCTTCGCCGGGTGTGGAACGCACGCTAATTGCAATTTAAAACCATGGACGCGGGTTAGTCATCCGCGTCGCATAATGATGGACCCTCCCTCGAGGGGGGGGGGAGGACTCATGAGTCAAAAGGGAGGGGGACACGAGCGTTGACAGCGACAAATTGGACATTTAGGAGGTTGTTAAAATTCTTTGCTCGACAAGATGTCTGTCACCCGCAGGAAAATGGGGTGCAGTAAAGAAAAAATCACGTTTAATCATTCATTTATACATTGGTCTAAGGGAAATTCTAAACGTGCTCTGCGTACAGTTAAAAGCTTTGTTTCTGTGAGGTTGAACATCTATAACATATCGCTCTGGTACTAGTATTATGGACTTTATTATATTGTTATGAGTAACATTGTAAAGAAATGTTTCTTCTCTGCGTGCAGTTAAAATCTTTATTCGTATGGTGTTATGGTTTTTATTATTTTGTAAAGTGCAACAATATTAAGAAATGTTTCTGGTCTGCGTACAACTAATATCTTTATTCCTGTGAGGTTACACAACTGTAACATATAGTTCTAGTAATAGTATTATGGACTTATATATTTCGTTAAGAGCAACATTGTTAAATGATTCTGCTGTGCGTGCAACTAATATATGCATTCCTGCGAGGTTATACATCTGTAACGTATCTTTCTAGTAATAGTATTTTTAAATTTATTATTATTTAAGAGCAACATTGTTAAATGTTGCTGCTCCTCATACAACTAAAATCTTTATTCCAGTAAGGTTAAATATCTGTAACATATCGCTCTAGTACTATTATTATGGACTTCATTATTTTGTTAATAGCAACACTGTTAAGAAATGTTTTTAAATATGTGTAAATCTATTACCCTAAATATAAAATTATCGACCTAGCACAAATATGATATAATTGTATGTCACATTTCTATTACGCTCTTAAGAAACCCTGACACCATGCCTTGGTATTCTTTCAGCACATGTAGTTGACAGTAGTTAGTCGGATCAACTATACTCCGAATTTCTTATTTTCTTTTGCTTGCTTTACACACATACTCTCTCTGTCTCTCTCTATATATTATTTGTCTCCATATATATATATGTATGTATATATATATATATATATATATATATATATATATATATATATATATATATATATATATATATATATATATATATATATATTATTTCCAATCTCAAAGCAATACAAAAAGTTAAAAGATACAGAATAAAAAAGGATATGTACACAAAAGAGTTCAACAAAATTGGCCTAAATCATTGCCTTAAGAGTTATCCAGTTCGCCGTCTAAGATTCGCAATGTAGTGCCAAACTACAATACAGATGAGCTAGATTCATTATTTCTGTCAAATCACAAAGAGTGCAGTTTGGTTGGTCTAAAATCATAATGCGATGTAGATGTTTACCCAGATAGTCGGGACCTGTTTGTCTGTACTCTTTCAAGCAACTGTAATTAATAATTTCTGGTCCATAATCTGTTTGATACACAGTTTTGTAGAATAATATGATAACGTTGAACATCTTGACTGAAATAATCTCTACTTCTGAGCCCATTTTTGAAAGAAAATCAGCCTGTTCCTTCCCAAAAACTCCACATTATCTAGGTATCCACTGAAGCACAATGTGCCTCTTTCTCAAAATCAGCCTTTGCAAGTAATTTCACCAGTGAAAAACTTTATATGTGAATTAAATCATTTATTTTGATTGAGACAAGCCACCAGTATTCCATTATAAGAACGCAGCCCAAGAGGGATGACGGTTAAGATAGCATCGAGAGGTCAAAAACTGTAAACCACTTAGCCGTATAGAATGCTGACCAGGATGCACCTCTAGGATGTAGGTCCCCAGTGCACCTCATATATATGTATACATATGTGGGTGTGTGTGTGTACTCTTTTAGCACCTGCAGCTGACAGGCAGGATTAATTTTATTCAAAGTTTCCAATTATCTACATTATAATTCTATATTTAGTAA
>BPLQ01010432.1:0-15028 GCA_021605075.1 Caerostris darwini | reverse complement strand
AATAATGCCCCAATCTAATTGAATTGACAGCCTATTAAAACTTAACAGCCTCTAAAAAAAGTATATGTATACATAATAGATAAAATTATTAAGGATAATTATTAATATATAATTTTACAGCCGAAATAAATATTTTAAATTGAATTTCATTTCAAATAATAAAGTCGACCAGATAAACAACAATCACTTAGAACTCATAACACCAATAAAAAATTTTTCATGGAAAATTTATTCCTCATTAAATATGCTTTCTATATTAGTTGATGAATTTATTTTATTATTAATTTTACGATATGAAATTAACACACTTTTTTTTCAAAAAAAATATTAGCTTATATTTTTAAAGCATAAATTAATTATTTATGAATTTTAATAATAATATTAACCAATAATAACGATATAAATGCATGTAAAAATATTTATTAAATTATTTTCAACTTTATAAAATGTAAGGAAATAAAAGATTCCCTGATTTAAATTAATAAGAAATGGAAGATAAGAATTCTTTGTGATGAACATATACACGTAAATCTTTTGTTATTCTAGAATCTAAATTAATTTATCTAATTAAGCGCAAAGTTTGATATTAATTTTCTTTCAAAACTCATTAAACAACAATTACTGTTAATTTAAATTAGAGAAAATATTCATCTATCATTTATGCGTTGTATCTTAATTAAAAGATCTTATTTGATGTTTACTTTATTTTCACTGACGTTATTAATTGCAATGATTTTTTAGATGATGAAATTCAAATCAGAGATCATTAAGAAAATGTCTGCAGTTGTAATGTCTCGAGCTCCGATTTTTAAATACTTGTTAAGATATTACCACTTTTATTAACGGTTTAATTTCGTAACGAGATTAATTATTTTTCAGACACAATTTATAAGTTTTAATAATCAGAAACATAAATTGTGGATTAATACTAAAATAAATTAGACAAATATAGCACTTATGTAAATAAAGGATAATTAATTCATTATACTGTCGAAGAATAATACTTTTCAAATACTATTTTTCTTTTTAATATCTTTAAGATGATTTTTAAGTGTAAAAATATGTTTTACATTTGGTTTTAAAAGAAATTCTGGTTTATGAAAATCGATGTTGTATTGACTTTTTTAAGTTAATTTCTCCAGAAAGTTTACAAAAGGCCTAGAGCTAATAGAAAAGTTGAAATATTTTCAGAGATACATGTCTGATATATTTGTAAAATAAGATTGGTTATAAAAAAAAATTTATTTCTATAATGTATTACAGTTGTGTTACTTATAAATAAAAATATAGTACTTCTTTATTTTGCAGAAATAGTTGTAAAAGATTTTTTATAGCTGAAATACACTGAAGTGACAAAAGTCATGGGATACCTCTTAATATCGTGTCGGCCCTCCTTTCGCCCGGCGAAGTGCAGCAACTCGACTTGGCATGGACTCAACAAGTCGTTGGAAGTCTTCTGCAGGAATATTGAGCCATGCTGTCTCGATAGACGCCCATAATTGTGAAAGCGTTGATGGTGCTGGATTTTGGGCACGAACAGACCTCTCGATGATGTCCCATAAATGCTCGATGGGATTCATGTCGGGCGATATAGGTGGCCAGATCATTCGTTGGAATTGTCCAGAATGTTATTCAAACCAATCGCGAACAGTTGCGGCCCGGTGACATGGCGCATTGTCATCCATAAAAATCCCATCGTTGTTTGGGTACATGAAGTCCATGAATGGCTGCAAGTGATCTCCAAGTAGCTGAACATAAGCATTTCCAGTAAATGTTCGGTGCAGTCGCACCAGAGGACCAAGTCCATGCCATGAAAAAACAGCCCACATCATTACGGAGCCCCCACCAGCTTGAACAGTGCCTTGCTGACAGTTTGGGTCCATGGCTTCGTGGGGTCTGCGCCACACTCGAACCCTACCATCAGCTCTTACCAATTGAAATCGTGACTCATCGGACCAGGCCACGGTTTTCCATTCATCTAGGGACCAACCGATATGCTCACGTACCCACGAGAGTCGCTGCAAGCGATGTCGTTCTGTCAGTAAAGGCACTCGAGTCGGTCTTCTGCTGGAATAGCCCAAGAAAGTCAAATTTCCCCGCACAATTCTAACAGACAAGTCCCTTGTACGTCCCACATTGATTTCTGCGGTTATTTGACGCAGTGTTGCTTGTCTGTTAGAATTTACGACTCTTTGCAGACGTCGCCGGTCTCGGTCGTTAAGTGCAGGCGGTCGACCACTGCGCTGTCCATGGTGGGATGCTATGCCTGAAATTTCATACTCTCGGCACACTCTTGACACAGTGGATCTGGGAATGTTGAATTCCCTAACGATTTCCGAAATGGCATGACCCATGCGTCTAGCTCCAACTAACATTCCGCGTTCAAAGTCTGTTAATTCCCGTCGTGCGGTCATCATCACGTCAAAACCTCTTCACATGAATCACTTGAACAGAAATGAAAGCTCTGCGAAAGCACTGCGCATTTATACCTGTTCTACGCGATGCTACTGCCATCTGAAAATTTGCATATTGCTATCCCATGACTTTTGTCACTTCAGTGTAATATATTTAAATTATATATTACTAAAGATAATAAAAAAAGAAATGTTTATTTGTTGGTTCTTTAATTACAGTCTCAGATTTATAAGATAAATAGAAGCTATAGATAAAATTAAAAATAACATTATTTCAGATAATTTCTCCTCGTTTCTTAAAGCTATGATTTTAACTGACGCTACCACTGTATTTGAGCACGAGCTTTTATTTGCTCGCTAGATTCTCACATTGCTATAGAACTATGATGTTCACATTACTATAGAACTACAGAGAGCCATCAATATTATTTATTTGGCTAACATTTTATAAATGTGTTAAAATGGACAAATACACATTTTTATAAAATAAAAATTATAAAAAAAAATCAGAAATAAATTTAATATAGAAGAAAGTAATTTTTAATATGGTTTGAATGTAATTTCTCACCATTATGTATTTATTAAGTATATATTTCAGCAATTATTCTCACAGCCCACTCTGTGGGACATTTTTATTTTCCATACTGAAAAAAAGAAATTCAGTTTTGGGTTTTAAAATCCTGTAGTCTGTTGTATCTGCAGTGGGACCTATTCATCTTTAGTAGAATTCTTATTCTACAAGCGTTTCAATGTGATGGTCAACAAGAGAATAACATTTAAGGGAATGTCAACAGTTTTAATTTAGTCCATAGGCACGAATACAATTTTTGCAAGAAATTATTTAAAAATATTCAGAAAAGATAAGGAAAATGACATATTATATTGTTTTGTAGCATTTTTTAGAAGATGTATGTCAAATAAAAATTAATGATACTCTAATCATCGAATCCTAAGGAATGTTTATTTTCAACAAGAAATAGCAACGTTATTGGTTATCAGCATAATATGGTGATCAAAAATGAAATCCATTTGCAAAATCCACTATGCATAAAAATTACATGCATTTACACTCCAAAAAAATTTAAATTTCATTTAAGCAAAATAAAATTTATTTCTAATACCATTTAATATATCAATTTTAAGAAAAATTGTTAAAAAAATATGGCCTTGGACTTAAAAAGGTTATAACGAGATATTGATATTTCAAGTCAATTTATTCCTCCAACTGTCTATAATTTAAATGATTTATTTATAAAATTAAGTTGTATTTTTACTGTGTGTATTTTTTTTTATGAAAAAAAATTGTATTAGTTAGTGTCCTCTACACTGAACAGTGAAACTCTATCATTTAATGATATTCTAAAAACTGCATCCTCTGAAACGTTTGTTTTCAACAAGAAGTAGCAATTTTATTGGCCTTCAGCATATTACAGTGCCCAAAAATGACATCCAATTCACTGAAGCTATGCTACTGAATCCACTAAACCGTCAAAGTGCATGATACTAGATGTGTCATTGAATTCAATTTTTTTTTAAATTTAAACTATGCAGTTGAATTCATTAAATCGTCTAAATTCATGATACTGGATAAGTTAAAAATGTAATTTACTTAATTTCTTTTTAAAAAATGACGTACTATGGTGTTTTGTAGTACCTTTTAAATTTATATAAAATTAGGAATAAATTATTTAAAAATCATGGTAACTGGTCTTAACAAGATATTCTATTTGTTAAATGCTAATTAGATTGAGTAAGGCTATAACAAAATATTGGTATTTCAAGGTACTTCACTCGTCCAATTCTCTATAAGCAGAACTAAGCATAAAACGAATTTATTAGGAAAAGAATGAAGCAGGTTATTCCAACAGTGAATGAAACAGAGCGACGAGGCTTTTTCAGAAAGCAAAATTGGAATGAATCGAATTCCAATATGCACTCTGCCGATGCTGGATTCGATGCAGTTTGGTAACAATACAAGATAAATGAATCGTCTGGAAAGTTGCTCACATAATTTCAAAAATCGGGATTGTCCAATAACCAGTGATGATTGATGGACTGAATTAGGGCACCGGTATTTAAAGTTCGTAACTACTTCGTTTTTGATCACAAAAGAAACAGTTGATGGGGATTGATTTTTTTTCTGTAGCTTTTGAAAATAGCAACTTTGCTTTCATTGCAAAAGTGCTATTAGCTTAGCCTGTACACGAGGAAAGGAAATAAATCATTTATGGTTGGATTTGCGGCAATTCTTTAATTGTGCATATTTGTGCGTTTTGAAATTTTTTTTTGTCTCTTTATTGATTTTATAATTTCTCTGAACTAATATCCATTAATATTGATCGATTTTATATAGTCTATTGGAGTTCATTTCATTAGGTTATTCAAACATAAAATTATAATTTATAAATTTTAATAATTTGAAATGAATAATTTTAAAATTCATTGAATATTATTATTTAATTATATATTAAAACAATTTAATTTTATTACTAATAATTTTCTCCATTTTGAAAAAATTAAATTTTTAGTCATTTATAAATAAATACTTAAAAATTTAATTAAGTAATATAAATAATTATTTCTATTATTTTCCCTGTAATTATATTTCTAATCAAAATTAATGTATTTCTAAATAATTATATTATTTAGCATATCAAAATATACAAAAATGAAATATTTATCATATCTCAATACATTTGTTGTAAATATCGGCTATATAACAGTATGCAATGGACTATTGTTGAAAATAAAATTGTGAAATTGAATATGTTAAAAATTGAAAATTGAATTTTTTAATTTATTGAAGTTATCAGTACACTCTTACCCCTTGATATCCAAATAAATGAAAAATTATAATGGATTATTTTTCTAATTTCGAAATAACTACTTTTTACAATTTTAACGCTAGAATTAAAGCTATTAAATCGATGAATAATTGCGTGTCTTCCTAAATTACCTTAAGTTAGATTTCTCATTATTTAAGAAAATAAATCAAACAAATTAACTAGTGACAAAAACTTTCTCATCATCAAACTTTATAAATTAATAGAGCAATAAATAAATGACAAAATTGTAAGCAAATAATGATTCATGCCTTGTTCTTATATACTTTAAAATACTTTATCAGACCTTGATATATATCATACCAGATCAAAAAAGTTTGAACTGGTAGAATTTCATACCAAAAGGCATGTTGATATTCCAAACTAGAACAGCCAGGTATATATATATATATATATATAGCTTTTTTCTTCTCACAAGAAGGGTTTTGACGTTTCATTACCAAGAGAAAGGATTGTATGTTATTTGAAAAATATATAATAAACCAATCACTGAAACTTGACAACAGACGTGTGGTAGTTACATTACATGCAATCATTGCTTTGTACTAATGAGAGCAACCTGTCACGCAAATCTGATTGCCTATATTCGCTATCATGTATATATGATACTCATGAAATTAGTGAATGCCCTTCACAGCTAGAAAAAATTGCAAAGTGTATATCAACGATGAGTTGTTCCATCGTGCTTGGTGATAGTTTTATTTTTGTAAATACTGTTCTGTATATATGTATAATGTTTGTAAATAAAATTTAAAATGTTCACATGAAGCTGAGGGCTGCCCTCTTTTAGAAGCCGTTATAGGTCTAGTATAGGCCGAGACGTTACAATGTATATAGCTGGCTGTTTTAGCTTGGCATATCAATATGCTTTTCTGTATTAACACCATACCAGATCATAATTTTATGTTATCTATGATATATTTTTAGGTTTTCTTATAGTATTTATAAGATTTATTTTACTGCCTTTATAAAGTCATAGTAGCTAGTAAAATACGTTGTGCATTCTAATAATAGATAATTCTCTATGTTTGGATTATATGGTTTAAATCATAAATGATTTCTTGCAGAATATTTTCGTCAAAGCAACTGTTGATTTATTTCATTTTCCTGTAAATACCACTGAACACATTTCACTATATTCTGCAATGTATACTATGCACAATAATACCGTCATATGTGTATTGTATCAATCGCTAAAAAGTATCGAATGAATTGATAATTAAAACATTTTCAGAATACGAAATATTTCTGTAAAATTAGTTACATAATTTGTTACTTGACCTGATGGTCGAGTGGCTAGCGCTCTGGCGCTCGGTCCACAGGTTTCGGATTCGAGTCTGAGCAATGCCATGGATGTTTGTAGTTGTTCGGAATGCACTTAAAACCGTAGGCCCAGTCTAATAGGATCGTAGAAAGTTGGGGGGGGTATTGTTGCTCTTCGTCAGTAGCTTATCTTCAAGCTACAACATCCCCCTTGGTAGTGTTAAGTGAGTAACGTCTGTGCAGCCCTTGTAGAAGGCATAAAAGATAACAGTCTAAGTATTTGTCAGCTGCATTATGTACAGCTATATACAATAATACAGTCATATGTGTATTGATAAATTCTTCAAAATGTGTCTAATGAATTGATGACTAAAAGCATTTTCAAATTTTGATATATTTCCATAAAATTAAATGCATAATTTAACATTCATAAACCTTTTAATGGAATTAATTACAAAAGCTATAAGTATATGGTTTAAATAGATTACATTCTATATCTATTATTACATATTGGATAAAGTTATTAACTGATTTGTACTAGTCTGCCACCAATTTCATCATCATCATCACGTCTTCTACATTATTTGCCTCGCTTATTAATATAGAGTAATACATCCGGTTCCCAATTATATTAAGTTGTTACAATGTTCAATAGTGTTATAAGAAGTAATTGATACTGCAGAAAAAAAAGGAATCAAAATGATTCTCCAGAAAATCCTTCCCAGACATTTCTTAATTAATGTCTGGAATAAATGTTTCGAAATGAAATTATTCTTCTTATCTGTCTGGCGGCAACTTAATTTTAATTCCATAAATGGCTTTCCATTAGAAGTATCTTTAGGAAAATGGATTTCGATTCTTAGTGATTAAGTATTCAATCTTTCTGGATTCAATAATCCAGACGGAAATTAATGAATGTGAATTTTTTTTTTTTTTCACTCCGGATTAAACGTCTGATGGATGTTACTAACGGATGTTACTAATTAAACGTCATAAAACCTTCATGTGTAAGACTGAAAAAGAAATGATTAAAGAACATCAGTGTTTCGTTTTTAAAATTTTATTTTTTAATTTAAAAAAAAAATGATATGTAGGCGTAATTAAAGTGTTAAATCAATTTTGAGAAAACCAGCCTGTATTTATTCTATTTATAGCTGCATAGAATTTAATAACTCATCATCATCATCATTGGCGCAGCAGCCCCATGGACCATGGGCGTTTGCCTACTGGCAAATTTCTAGAAAGGAGATGTTTTGGTTTTAAGGGGTGGGGTTGCCAGCCGGACGTCTAACGTTTTACATCCTGCTTTATAAAACAATTGACATGTGTTCACTCATCATGTGTATATACTTATAATTTTGCTTTTTACAAAGATTTAAGTGTGTGTATATATATATATTTTTTTTGGGGTGTATATTTTAAGTAATTTTACTTTTTAAATAATCTAAGTGTTTGCATATACTGTGTTAGAATATTAAGGTAATTCGCTGTTAAAATAATTTATTATTGTGTATCATGTAAAGTAATTAGCTTTATAAAATAATCTTTGCTTGAGTGTATACACTATGTGGAAGAAAGTGACGGGACACGACACTATAACTATATAAACCCATATTTATTAAAATTAATAGGAGGTAGGGCCTCCTTTGGCTGCGATCACAGCTGCAACCCTTCTGGGCATGCTTTCCACTAAATTAGCCATAGTGGCAAGAGGAAATTCCTTCCAAAAGTTTAACAGGAAGTTCCATAGTTCAAGCTTGCTTTTGGGGAGTGGGGTGCAGGCCCTCAACCGACCGTCCAATTCGTCCCAGAGATGTTCAATTGGGTTAAGATCAGGGCTCTGTGCCGGCCACTCCATGCGTTCAATGTTGTTATTCACATACCAATCAAGAGTACTACTTGCAAAATGGCATGTTGCGTTGTCGTCTTGATACCAACAATCATCCATACCGTACGTTGCCCACAAGATAGGAAGGACATGATTGTCGAGAATATCACAGTATCTATCGGCATTCATCGCACCATCAACCGTCACCAGTGGGCCTGCCTCATACCAGGAGAAACAGGCCCATACCATCAATCCTACTCCACCAAATTTTACAGTTGGGACGACACACTCGGGCAAAAGGCGTTCTCCTGGTAAACGCCATACCCAAACACGTCCATCGGAACGGAAAAGGGTAATTCGTGACTCGTCACTCCAAAGGATGCGTTTCCAGTCATCCAGAGTCCAAGTACGGGGGTGTTTAGCCCATCGAAGGCGCGCTTTCTTGTTGGTTTTCGTAATCAAAGGCTTATGGGCCACCGAACGTCCAGTGTAACCTAACTTATGGGCCTCGATACGAAGAGTCTTTGTCGAAACGGCCACACCTGTGGCTTGTCTAAACTCATTAGCGATGTTATCCATGGATGTTTGACGGTTACTTCGAATCTCAGTGCCGAGCACCCGCCGGTCCCTGCTGGTGAGAACTGTAGGTCGTCCACTGCGGGGTTTGTTCTGACAGTGTCCCTCAGTCTTGTAGCGACACACAACACGTGTTACAGTTGATTTTGAGCAGTTACGGAGACGGGATATCTACCTAATTGACACCTTGGCAAGATGCAATCCAACCAACACACCTTTCTCGAACTCAGACAACTCTTCCCGTGGCGGCATTTTGACAAAAAAAAACTCTAGTCGACTCCACAGAGTATTTATAGGATATGGCTAACACGTGATACCTATTATTGCGCATGTGTCATCTGTATTGTCGACTTTTCTACTTTTCGAGGGGTGTCCCGTCACTTTCTTCCAGATAGTGTATTTAAGGTAACATAACCGTACTATGTTTGCATATTTAAGTAATTTGTTTTGCAAAACAATTTATGCTTGTGCATGTATCAAAGGAAATTTTTGTATTATAATGTATATAATTTAAGTGGGTGCATAAGCATATTTCTAGGGCACACTAAATGTGAAACAATTCGTTTTCTTTTTCATTAGACTCCAAATTGCAAAATCAAAAAAAAAAAAAAAACTTATGTGAATACCATTTTTCTAGTTATATACCTAGCATATTTATCTCTGATGTATTATCTCCTGCCATTTTTTTTTATTACCTTTGTCCGTAATTTTGCAGCAACTTCTCCAGCCGACTATTTATTTATTAGCTATTAAGACTTTCTAAATTCTATAATAATTGATTTGATGAATATTTCTTCAACTCTCTCATTTGTATAATCTCGTATGTAGTGTTTATTGTATTATATTGCTTTTAATTTTTTTTCTCTAAAATCTCTTACCTAACGTTTTTATATTTTTCGCATTTCATATTCCTCCTCCTTCAATTTTTTTTTAATTTTGGATATTTAGTTGTGTTCTTGTATGAATTTTCCCCATTGTTCAGCTTCTGTAATTCCAAAAGCGGATTATGCAAAACTTTTCCTCCTCCATCGTGCGTCCATTCATTTCCCCCACATCATTTCCAAACTGTATAGGGGCAACTCAGCTCAAGGCACAGTGATGTGGTGTGGTGCAGTAGTAGTAGTAATCCTATGAGACCGTATGCTTTAAAGTGAATTCCGAACTCCTGAAAACATCCATTGCAAAGCCGGGATTCGAACCCGAGACATGTGGTACCGAGCTCAAGTATTTAATATGTGACATTTCAAATCTCTTATAAAGTATTACGTAGTGAATTATATACTATCCAATTTAAAATAATAAATTGTAGTGCGGATTCCGATTTGTGAAACGGAACCAGAAACTCTGTGTTATTATTAAAATGAAAAATGTAAATCCAAATACCGGTAAGTTAATCCGTTGAATTCTAGAAAGAGAAAGGTGTGTTCCTCCCCCCTCCCGATGCCATCGACGAAGAAGCCTTCCCCAATCTGTAGTTGAACAGGCTTGTGAAGAATGCTTTGTATTTTCGTGCCAAGGGTACATGGTTAGAAACTCAGCAATAATTCTGAATTAAAAGTATTTAAAAGTTATGCATCGAGTAACTTTAAGTATTAAAAGTACTATAAGTAACGAGTAACTTAAGTATTAATCTTCCTTAATTGTACCAGTGACATCCACGATAAATTTACAAGTCGCAATGAGTATTATTATGGCACATAGAATTTTGTAAATCTTTACCCGGATACATACGGTTTTAACCAGAGTCACCTATAACATAACTTCAAGGTATTACTCAAATACAGCTATATAATATCGGTTGTCCTTAAACCACTATGTCTGATTTATGCCGTGAAATTGTCGAAAAGTTAATGTGGTGGTCAATTGTATTAAACATATTTAATCAGCATTTTTTAGACCTTACACTAAAAATACTTGTTGTCTTATAATAAAACATTTCACTTTTTTAGATTTCGATGTTTCTTAAAACAAAAACATCTGTCATCCCATTACCAACTCCGATATTTGCTATTTCTCTTATATTAATTACTACGGATTTATTTATCCTAACAGTAATAGAAAAATCATCGTGATAAATGGTTGGCTAGAAGAAGGATGTTTAATTCTGTATTTAATTTTTTTTTCCATCACCACACATTGTTTTATCACTTGAAACGGAGAAAATGTTTCAATTTCCCAACAAAGAAGCTTAAAATAAAGTATACTGGGATGATTAATGACACAATCTGCATACTTAAACTACAACTTCCTATACACTATAGCAGTAAATTTATATATAAAGGTGACCTTAAAGGCATTAAACGTGATTTTTTTAACCTTGGGAAAGATCCCAAGAACTATTCAATTTTGCATGTGCCGACCTACTCTTCTGCAGACAAAAAATCGGTAAAAAAAAAAAAAAAAAAAATCAACCAAATTTTACAAAATTAATTTTTTATTTTTTATTTACTGTAAAACGGACACTTTATGTATTAAAATATAAATTGAATATTTAATTTTATTAGGTTAATATATAAGCTTTTTCTGTAATAAAAATCTACATTATAATATGTGCATATATGCATTGAATATACAACCATTTAATTTTTATATGAATGAAATGTATGCAATTATTTTTTGCATACCTTTACACATGTTGTGTTTAATTTTTGCATACATTTAACATATATATGTTTAATTTCGATACGAATTTAACGTATGCATTTAATTTTATATGAATGCGAAATATTCATTTACTTTTTGTTTGAATGTAGAATATAGATTTAATTTTTATATACGTTTAACATGTATATGCATTTAATTTACACAACATTGTTCAGTACAGGTTCCCTATGAGGAGAACCCCAGACTCAAATCATCCTGAATTTCGTTTCACCGTAATGCAGTGAAACGTCATATTCCACGTAATAACTCACGTGATTTCACCATCGCCTGAGTATCGTTTCAGCTTCAGTCTGAACTTTGGCTTCCTACGTAAGTTTATAAACCCAAAAATTGCATGATGTAGTTCAGCTATTATAAATAGTTAAGCTATTATATAGTTCAGCAATTAACCCATTTATAAAACTTTGTTAGCATTTCAATAGTTATGTAATGCAATCTGTAAGAAATCAAGGAGTTCTTATAGGGAATTCTTAAAATAGTTTTTAAAAAAACTTTTATCAAGAGGAGAAACTAGATTCTCAAAAATATGTAGGTTTAAAATAATTATACAATTTAATTAAACAAATATACAATTTGCTTAAATTGAAAAAAAGTAATTCCATTGTACAAAAACATATTTAATTGAACTATTAAACTATTTTTAATTGAATAATATTCTATCAACTCAAAACTAAAATTTCAATGGAAAAAAATTAATATGGTGCAATGTAGTAAAAAATGAGAGATTAAGATCTGCAATGCAAGTTAATCCCAATGTAAGTACACAAAAACCAAATTACATGATAGAATTGTAAGCTATTTATAAAACTTTATTAGCATATCAGTAGGACATATCAGTAGGTTATTAGCATATCAGTAGGTCATATTTTAATAAGTAATCCCTCTTTAAGATTATAAGTTAACGATCTTCAGAAGTGCAAGGATACACACTTAAGGTTTTAAGCCATAATATGATATTCAAGTGGGCACAGTGTCTTGACGTGTGAAACAGCAATAAAACCACATAAAATATTAATGTGATTAAGGACAACGTTCATTTTTATAGCCTGATTTTTTAAGAAGGAAATATCCCTGGTCTTTGATGTACTGTTGAATATTTGATCTGGAGTCATAAGAAATATCCAACCTCTTTATTATTATTACATATTTTTTCTCTTCCTTTTTTCTGATTGATGTCGGTCGTAAAATGTTTATTTGGGATGGCTTTACGAACTCCAGTATGGAAAAGAGAGAGGGAGTGTGTGCTACTTTTTTATTGCAGCCCAATGATTAAAGTCCATTGCTCCAGATATGCTCTTCATTTCGAAGAAAGAATTTCTTGGAAGTGAACCAGAGTTGTCCATATCGCTTTTCCAAGTTGGCGCGAGTTTGGGTTTAAATGTATGGGAATGTCAGGGAATGAAATATTCACCATCTGTAATGCTTTCTTAATATCAAAGGATGAGTTATTTTAACCTTTAGCGCTTTACTCAAAAATCATCAATGCCAGCAATAAAGTTGGACTACATACATATTTTATAGGTTTCTTTTTATTTTTGCATCACTTTTTTATGAAATATATGGCGTATATAAACGTAATGCAAGGAACCCGGAAAAAAATACTAAAAACACAACATTTATTATTTGAAAGGAATAAACATTATAAAATTTAACTATAAATTTTATTCTAAATTATTGTGATATTGGTCGTTATTTATTTTGCAAAAGCAATTACCCGTGTCTTGTATTTGTTTTACTCAGCAACCCCTGAATTTTTCATTTACGTAAGTGCTTTAATGAATGATGTTAATGCAGGGATGCACTAATCATCGAAACAACCATGATCTCATTGTAATCATAATCTCATAAATCATGATCCCAAAATTGTGGCAAAATCCTTCATTTTGAAATGACATTTTTTTATACACAAGTACAACAAAATCACAACAAAATTGTCCTAAAAATGCTAAAAATATAGATGTTTTATTTTTTAAGGACAATTTCGCTGTGATTTAAAAAAAATGAAATCTTGGGTGTCTAGTGTCCAAGTGACTAACGCTCTGGTCTTTGGTACAACAGGCTTTAGAATCATCCTGGCGGCTGCATAGAGGTTTGTCAGAGGTTCGGAATCCCCTTTAAACTGTCGGTCCCTGTCTGCTTAAACCTCGTGTGCCCAAGATCACCATAGAACGACAAACCAAACCATTGCAATATGGCTGCAAGCAGTACAAATAATAACTTCATATGCACGAATAAAAATGTTTGTTGACAATGTTATTCAAATATGTATTGAACTGAAAGGGTTTGTTTATTTTAATGCATTTTTTAGCAAATACAGTACAAATTTTTAACATAATAAATATCGTAGAATTAAAAAAAATGCAGATATCCTGTGTTCAGAATGTCGTGTTTTTGACAAAGGATATGATCTTCTATGTAATAAAAGGATAAACATTAAATGATGTATTTTTCTAAGTTAAGAATATTTAACTATTTGCTTCTTGATAGAATTATACCTAAATTCTCTCAGCTATAATATTCCGTAAAAATTTTAAAATATTTGAAAAAAAATAATAAATAAGTTAATATATTCTTAAGTATAGTCCATATGTGCACTTAACTGAAGTTTATTCCACCACTGGCCGTAAAATCTAGCGCCATCTGTAGACATTCTCGAACACTATTGTAACAATTTTCCTTATTCGTTATTCACATGTGTTGTGAACAAGAAATATAACAAATGAAGAAATTATATAAAAGAAGATTGTTCATTTTTTTATAAAAATGTAAATTTACATCTGGAAAACTGCTGACGTCCAATTTTTATTTATAATAAATGTAAAAATAATTATACTACTGTGCCCAAAAGGTAAGACCAATTATTGTTTTTTTAAAAACTCGTTAGTTATTCTTCCAAATTTATTCATTGCCTTCAAAGTAATCCTCTCCGGACACAATGCTCCTCATTTTCAACGCGTTCTCTGCCTTCTTTGAACTGTTTATACTATTTGTAAGCAATTTTTTTTCGATATAGGAATGCTCACCGAATGCCTTCTGCAACATTCTATACGTTTCCGCAACTAAAATTTAATGCAAATTCTTTGCTCAATTAATTCAGACATTTCAAAAATCGCCGGAATCACTTTTAGCGTCTCACAAAGCCAAGCGTAATTCAAACACAAATGAATATTTTTTCGTCAAATTTCACACAGATGTCAAGGACAAAGCCAGCAACCTAAAAAAGAAAATAAAGTGAAATTCCATAAGCCCCAGGAATTTTTCATTGAAAATTGGTCTTACTTTTTGGACAGAGTACTATTCTATGATAAATTTTAAAATTTTAATTCTAATAATGCATTAACAACAAAGTTTACCTCCTTTTATAAAGTACTCCGAAAATCTTTTGAAATAAGTACTTTATCTTTCTCTTTCTTGCTATTTTTAAAAAAAATCGTTTCTAA
>BPLQ01010431.1:0-18351 GCA_021605075.1 Caerostris darwini | reverse complement strand
TTACAAATTTGAATAAAAATTTTCGTTCATTTACCTTTTATGCGAAAATTAAAATATAATTATCGTTTTCGAATAAATTTTTAAAAAATTAAAATTCATATTTACAAATTTGAATAAAAATTTTCGTTCATTTACCTTTTATGCGAAAATTAAAAATATAATTATCATTTTCGAATAAATTTTTTAAAAAATTAAAATTCATATTTACAAATTTGAATCAAAAATTTTCGTTCATTTACCTTTTATGCGAAAATTATAATATAATTATCGTTTTCGAATAAATTTTTTAAAAATTAAAAATTCATATTTACAAATTTGAATAAAAATTTTCGTTCATTTACCTTTTTATGCGAAAATTAAAACATAATTATCGTTTTCGAATAAATTTTTTAAAAATTAAAATTCATATTTACAAATTTGAATAAAAATTTTCGTTCATTTACCTTTTTATGCGAAAATTAAAATATAATTATCATTTTCGAATAAATTTTTAAAAATTAAAATTCATATTTACAAATTTGAATAAAAATTTTCGTTCATTTACCTTTTTATGCGAAAATTATATATAATTATCGTTTTCGAATAAATTTTTAAAAATTAAAATTCATATTTACAAATTTGAATCATAATTTTCGTTCATTTACCTTTTATGCGAAAATTAAAAAAACATAATTATCGTTTTCGAATAAATTTTTAAAAATTAAAATTCATATTTACAAATTTGAATAAAAATTTTCGTTCATTTACCTTTGAATAAAATATAATTATAGTTTTCGAATAAATTTTCTAAATTCATATTTACAAATTTGAATAAAAATTTTCGTTCATTTACCTTTTATGCGAAAATTAAAATATAATTATCGTTTTCGAATAAATTTTAAAAATTAAAATTCATATTTATAAATTTGAATAAAAATTTTCGTTCATTTACCTTTTTATGCGAAAATTAAAATATAATTATCGTTTTTCGAATAAATTTTTAAAAATTAAATTCATATTTACAAATTTGAATAAAATTTTCGTTCATTTACCTTTTTATGCGAAAATTAAAATATAATTATCGTTTTCGAATAATTTTAAAAATTAAAATTCATATTTATAAATTTGAATAAAAATTTTCGTTCATTTACCTTTTATGCGAAAATTAAAATATAATTATCGTTTTCGAATAAATTTTTTAAAAATTAAAATTCATATTTACAAATTTGAATAAAAATTTTCGTTCATTTACCTTTTATGCGAAAATTAAAAATATAATTATCATTTTCGAATAAATTTTTAAAAATTAAAAGTCATATTTACAAATTTGAATAAAAATTTTCGTTCATTTACCTTTTATGCGAAAATTAAAAAATATAATTATCGTTTTCGAATAAATTTTTTTTTTAAAAAATTAAAATTCATATTTACAAATTTGAATAAAAATTTTCGTTCATTCATTTACGTTTTCGAATAAATTTTTAAAAATTAAAATTCATATTTACAAATTTGAATAAAATTTTCAATTTACCTTTTATATCGTTTTCGAATAAATTTTTTAAAAATTAAAATTCATATTTACAAATTTGAATAAAAATTTTCGTTCATTTACCTTTTATGCGAAAAATTAAAATATAATTATCGTTTTCGAATAAATTTTTAAAAATTAAAATTCATATTTACAAATTTGAATAAAAAATTTTCGTTCATTTACCTTTTATGCGAAAATTAAAATATAATTATCGTTTTCGAATAAATTTTAAAAAAATTAAAATTCATATTTATAAATTTGAATAAAAATTTTCGTTCATTTACCTTTTTATGCGAAAATTAAAATATAATTATCGTTTTCGAATAAATTTTTAAAAATTAAAATTCATATTTACAAATTTGAATAAAAATTTTCGTTCATTTACCTTTTTATGCGAAAATTAAAATATAATTATCGTTTTCGAATAAATTTTTAAAAATTAAAATTCATATTTACAAATTTGAATAAAAATTTTCGTTCATTTACCTTTTTATGCGAAAATTAAAATATAATTATCGTTTTCGAATAAATTTTTTAAAAATTAAAATTCATATTTACAAATTTGAATAAAATTTTCGTTCATTTACCTTTTTATGCGAAAATTAAAAATATAATTATCGTTTTCGAATAAATTTTTAAAAAATTAAAATTCATATTTACAAATTTGAATAAAAATTTTCGTTCATTTACCTTTTTATGCGAAAATTAAAATTTTATCGTTTTCATTTTTTAAAAATTAAAATTCATATTTACAAATTTGAATAAAAATTTTCGTTCATTTACCTTTTATGCGAAAATTAAAATATAATTATCGTTTTCGAATAAATTTTTTAAAAATTAAAATTCATATTTACAAATTTGAATAAAAATTTTCGTTCATTTACCTTTTATGCGAAAATTAAAATATAATTATCGTTTTCGAATAAATTTTTAAAAATTAAAATTCATATTTACAAATTTGAATAAAAATTTTCGTTCATTTACCTTTTATGCGAAAATTAAAATATAATTATCGTTTTCGAATAAATTTTTAAAAAATTAAAATTCATATTTATAAATTTGAATAAAAATTTTCGTTCATTTACCTTTTTATGCGAAAATTAAAATATAATTATCGTTTTCGAATAAATTTTTAAAAATTAAAATTCATATTTACAAATTTGAATAAAAATTTTCGTTCATTTACCTTTTATGCGAAAATTAAAATATAATTATCGTTTTCGAATAAATTTTTAAAAAATTAAAATTCATATTTACAAATTTGAATAAAAATTTTCGTTCATTTACCTTTTATGCGAAAATTAAAATATAATTATCGTTTTCGAATAAATTTTTAAAAATTAAAATTCATATTTACAAATTTGAATAAAAATTTTCGTTCATTTACCTTTTTATGCGAAAATTAAAATATAATTATCGTTTTCGAATAAATTTTTAAAAAATTAAAATTCATATTTACAAATTTGAATAAAAATTTTCGTTCATTTACCTTTTATGCGAAAATTAAAATATAATTATCGTTTTCGACTAATTTTTAAAAAATTAAAATTCATATTTACAAATTTGAATAAAAATTTTCGTTCATTTACCTTTTTATGCGAAAATTAAAATATAATTATCGTTTTCGAATAAATTTTTAAAAAATTAAAATTCATATTTATAAATTTGAATAAAAATTTTCGTTCATTTACCTTTTTATGCGAAAATTAAAATATAATTATCGTTTTCGAATAAATTTTTAAAAAATTAAAATTCATATTTACAAATTTGAATAAAAATTTTCGTTCATTTACCTTTTATGCGAAAATTAAAATATAATTATCGTTTTCGAATAAATTTTTAAAAAATTAAAATTCATATTTACAAATTTGAATAAAAATTTTCGTTCATTTACCTTTTATGCGAAAATTAAAATATAATTATCGTTTTCGAATAAATTTTTAAAAAATTAAAATTCATATTTACAAATTTGAATAAAAATTTTCGTTCATTTACCTTTTTATGCGAAAATTAAAATATAATTATCGTTTTCGAATAAATTTTTAAAAAAATTAAAATTCATATTTACAAATTTGAATAAAAATTTTCGTTCATTTACCTTTTTATGCGAAAAATTAAAATATAATTATCGTTTTCGAATAAATTTTTAAAAATTAAAATTCATATTTACAAATTTGAATAAAAATTTTCGTTCATTTACCTTTTTATGCGAAAATTAAAATATAATTATCGTTTTCGAATAAATTTTTTAAAAATTAAAATTCATATTTACAAATTTGAATAAAAATTTTCGTTCATTTACCTTTTTATGCGAAAATTAAAATATAATTATCGTTTTCGAATAAATTTTTAAAAAATTAAAATTCATATTTACAAATTTGAATAAAAATTTTCGTTCATTTACCTTTTTTATGCGAAAATTAAAATATAATTATCGTTTTCGAATAAATTTTTAAAAATTAAAATTCATATTTATAAATTTGAATAAAAATTTTCGTTCATTTACCTTTTATGCGAAAATTAAAATATAATTATCGTTTTCGAATAAATTTTTAAAAAATTAAAATTCATATTTACAAATTTGAATAAAAATTTTCGTTCATTTACCTTTTTATGCGAAAATTAAAATATAATTATCGTTTTCGAATAAATTTTTAAAAATTAAAATTCATATTTACAAATTTGAATAAAAATTTTCGTTCATTTACCTTTTATGCGAAAATTAAAATATAATTATCGTTTTCGAATAAATTTTTAAAAATTAAAATTCATATTTACAAATTTGAATAAAAATTTTCGTTCATTTAACTTTTTATGCGAAAATTAAAATATAATTATCGTTTTCGAATAAATTTTTAAAAAATTAAAATTCATATTTACAAATTTGAATAAAAATTTTCGTTCATTTACCTTTTATGCGAAAATTAAAATATAATTATCGTTTTCGAATAAATTTTTAAAAAATTAAAATTCATATTTACAAATTTGAATAAAATTTTCGTTCATTTACCTTTTTATGCGAAAATTAAAATATAATTATCGTTTTCGAATAAATTTTTTAAAAATTAAAATTCATATTTACAAATTTGAATAAAAATTTTCGTTCATTTACCTTTTTATGCGAAAATTAAAATATAATTATCGTTTTCGAATAAATTTTTTAAAAATTAAAATTCATATTTACAAATTTGAATAAAAATTTTCGTTCATTTACCTTTTATGCGAAAATTAAAATATAATTATCGTTTTCGAATAAATTTTTAAAAATTAAAATTCATATTTACAAATTTGAATAAAAATTTTCGTTCATTTACCTTTTATGCGAAAATTAAAATATAATTATCGTTTTCGAATAAATTTTTAAAAAATTAAAATTCATATTTACAAATTTGAATAAAAATTTTCGTTCATTTACCTTTTATGCGAAAATTAAAATATAATTATCGTTTTCGAATAAATTTTTAAAAAATTAAAATTCATATTTACAAATTTGAATAAAAATTTTCGTTCATTTACCTTTTATGCGAAAATTAAAATATAATTATCGTTTTCGAATAAATTTTTAAAAATTAAAATTCATATTTACAAATTTGAATAAAAATTTTCGTTCATTTACCTTTTATGCGAAAATTAAAATATAATTATCGTTTTCGAATAAATTTTTAAAAATTAAAATTCATATTTACAAATTTGAATAAAAATTTTCGTTCATTTACCTTTTATGCGAAATTTAAAATATAATTATCGTTTTCGAATAAATTTTTAAAAAATTAAAATTCATATTTACAAATTTGAATAAAAATTTTCGTTCATTTACCTTTTTATGCGAAAATTAAAATATAATTATCGTTTTCGAATAAATTTTTAAAAATTAAAATTCATATTTACAAATTTGAATACAAATTTTCGTTCATTTACCTTTTATGCGAAAATTAAAATATAATTATCGTTTTTCGAATAAATTTTTTAAAAAATTAAAATTCATATTTACAAATTTGAATAAAAATTTTCGTTCATTTACCTTTTATGCGAAAATTAAAATATAATTATCGTTTTCGAATAAATTTTTAAAAATTAAAATTCATATTTACAAATTTGAATACAAATTGTCGTTCATTTACCTTTTATGCGAAAATTAAAATATAATTATCGTTTTCGAATAAATTTTAAAAAATTAAAATTCATATTTACAAATTTGAATACAAATTTTCGTTCATTTACCTTTTTATGCGAAAATTAAAATATAATTATCGTTTTCGACTAATTTTTAAAAAATTAAAATTCATATTTACAAATTTGAATAAAAATTTTCGTTCATTTACCTTCTTATGCGAAAATTAAAATATAATTATCGTTTTCGAATAAATTTTTTAAAAATTAAAATTCATATTTACAAATTCGAATAAAAATTTTCGTTCAGTTAACTTTTTATACGGAAATAAAAATGTAATTATTGTTTTCGAATGGGATTTAATAAAAAAAATTACAAATATAACAACAACAATAATTTTAATAATTGACAACAAGAAGAACTTTAATTAATTTAAATTTTTAATTTTTTTCCATTTAATATTTATCTAATGCAGTAAACTTTTCATTATAAAGTAAAATTATGTATTATCACAAACTTTTTTTAAAAATTTTTAGTGCAAAAATAAATTAATGGACAAGTTTATTAATAAATACTAAAATATTTTTGGCTTTCATCAGAATTTATTAATTAAAAATTATTTTTTTTTTTGCAATTTACTTTTGTTGCATAAACGTCAACTCTCTTCCCAAATTCAGCGAAATTGAATATAAAATGATTTCTAACAAAATATGCAATCAAGACGACGCATGTGATGAGTTTTATTTTATTTTTGTATTTACTAGTAATGTAACTGAAATGCATATGAAAAGTCGCTCCAAAACAAACCAGTCGGATGCAAATGAAGGCAATATGCGGCCTGGTTTACTAAAGCTGTCCATAGTGAACTCCTACCATAGTGTGGTCCGCTTTAATCTCGGTGACTAATTGCATTTCGAACTTTCCCGGGAGCGCTGCATAAAATCTGCATGGCAAAACCTCTGATGAGTCATGGCAGCCAGCACAAAGGATGGGCTGTGTCCGCCGAACACGTGCTGCCAGTTCTGCAGTGAATGAAGCTCTGATTGATTACGCGTGAGCAAAAACTGATAGCCAATAAAACTGAAATTGATAGAACTCGTATATTTAGCAAGTGTTTCTCTTAGGTATTTATATTTAAAAGTGTGGATTATAATTTAACAAATTTAAAAATATTTTTTTGTCAAAGAAAGATAAATAAGTAAAAAAATATAACAAGCATCATGTAAAATGTAAACATGAATAATAATAATGTATTATAATTAAATTTATGTGATATACACATTAATGTGATATACATTGCACAATGTGTGCAACAATATGCATAATAATGTATTGCAACAATGGGAAATATATTTAACTCTAAATTATTAATGATATTTTTAAGGAAGACTCTAATTATAGCTAATCATATTAATAAATGCATCCATGGAATACAAATTTAATTCGGAAATCATACGTGGTTATATATATGCAAAAACTGATAGCCAATACAATTGAAATAGATGGAACTTGTATATTTAGCAAATGCTTCTCGTAGGTATTTTCATTTAAAAGTGTGGATTATATTTTAGCAAATATAAAAATGTTTTTGATAAAGAAAGATAAATAAGTAAAGAAATATAACAAACATCATGCAAAATGTAAACATGAATAATAAATGTATTGCAACAATACGAAATATATTTTAACGTCATTTTAACGAAGACTCTAATTATAGCTAATTACGTTAATTGATGTATCCATGGAATATAAAGTTAATTCGGAAATTATACGTGATTATGTGTAAGCAAAAACTAATAGCCAATAAAATTTAAATACATGAAACTTGTGTATTTAGCAATTGTTTCTCTTATGTATTATATGGTATTTATAATATTTAAAAATGTTTAAATATTATAATAAATAATGAACAATGTTTTAAAAACTAGTAAACATTTTATATTAATAAAAAATATCATTGTTATAAAATAAATAATAAACAATGCTCTATGTTTAATAAATTTCTTTGACAAAGAAACATCTTTTGAATTGCAATAGTGTAAATGAATGTATCAAACAGCATGTAAAATGTAAACAACAAGAATAATGTATTGCAACAATGTGAATTATATTAATTCTGAATTATTAATGATATTTCCAAGGAACGCTCTAATTATAGCTAATCATTTTAATAAATGTATCCATGGAATATAAACTTAATTCGGAAATTATACGATATTATACGTGAGCAAAAACTGATTGCCAAATAGAACTGAAATAGATAGAACTTGTATATTTAGCAAATGTTTCTCTTGGATTTTTACGTTTAAAAGTATGGATTATAATTTAACAAATATAAAAATTTATTTGACGAAGAAACAACTTTGAATTGCAATAGTGTACATAAATGTAACAAACAGCATGTAAAATGTAAACAACATGAATAATAAATAGATTGAAACAATGTGAACTATATTTAATTCTGAATTATTAATGATATTCTTAAAGGACTCTAATTATAGTTACTCATAGTAATTAATGTATCCATGGATTATAAATTTAATTCCGAAATTATACGAAATACGGAAATTATAATTATATACGGAAATTATAATTATATGTATGCAAAAACTAATAGTCAATAAAATTAAGATAGATGGTACTTGCATATTTAGCAAGTGTTTCTCTTTGGTATTTACACTTAAAAGTGAGGATTATAATTTAACAAATATAAAAATTTATTTGACGAAGAAGCAACTTTGAATTGTGTAAATAAATGTAAGAAACAGCATGTAAAATATGAACAACATGAATAATAAATGTCAAATGAGAAATATATTCAACTCTGAATTATTAATGTTATTTTTAACGAAGGCTCTAATTATAGCTCATCATATTAATTGATGAATCCATGGAATTTATATTCCTTGGATAAATTGATTAAAGATTTAAAATGAATTAAAATGGAGATTTAATTCGGAAATTATACGTGATTATATATTAGTAAAAACGGATAGGCAATATAATTGAGATAGATGAAACTTGTATGTTTAGCAATTGTTTCTCTTACGTATTAAATGGTATTTATAATATTTTAAAGTGGGAATTATAGTTTAATAAACAATAACAAAGAAGAAACTTTGAATTCCAACAATAAATGCGACAACTTCTAAAACGTAAACAATGGGAACAATAAATATATTGCAATAATAAATAATGTTAACTTCACTTTGTTAATGATATTTTGAATGGCGATTCTTAATTATAGCTTATCACATTAATTTTTGTATCCAAACTTAATTTAATACAAAACACTTTATAAGTATTTATTAAAAAATATTTTTATCTTTTATTATTTTGGTATAGTTTTTTTGTAGATGCTTAGAAATGTTTCGGAATTAAAAATTTTGATAGAAAAGATTAAGAAACGCCCATTTTTTAATCACTCCTAATTTGAATTTGATTTCAAAGATCTATTCAATTTTATTCAATAATAAATGATGTTATAGAGTATATAAAGTAAATAATTAATAATAATAATTATAATAATCTATCTAAAAGTAAATAGATATGTAACTGAATATATTTAAATAATACATTTTCAATGAGGTGCAATCATATTAAATATATATAGAGTCACACTGTAAGCTTATAAATTAAGAAAAGTGTCCTTTTTTAGGTCATAATAGTTTAAACGACACTGAACCATCAATTATATTCCTTAATCATTCTTATCATTTACATATTGAAATATTAATCTACTATTTTTATTTGCTTCAATTATTTACTATTTCGTGATCACTAATATGCTATGATATGTCTTACACATATATCTGTAATTATAATCTATTAGATATGATTAAGAAGTTCAGTTCACAGAATTATAATTCTTTATTAAACAAATAATCTTATTTTTTTCTGGTTCATAAAGACGGTATTTGTAATTTTTTTTGTGTTACAACTTATTCGTAAACAATAATTACGTTTTTCATTTCCGTACAAAAAGGTAAATCAACGAAAAATTTTTAATTCAAGCGTCGTAAAAATTTAATTTTAAATTTTTGTTGAATAAGTATAAACTGGCATTATACTTTTATAAAATTGACCGACTCGCGGCTGAGTGACAACTTGTGTCGCTGGTGAGCGTTAGGGCTGAGGTTCAATCCGCTGGCAGTTTTGTTGTAGGCACTGTTTAAAAAACGAGGAATCTCGATGGTGTTTGTGATGTTCAGCATCTTGCCGCGTGAGTCAGACTACCTGTAAGCAGCTTTCCGAGTTTTATTCCACACAATACGCATATGCGAAGTAGTTGCCCCTAAAAGTCCTCCCGAAAAGCACTTCCCTTCTTCAACGGTTTGGAGTCAAGTCAGACTTCTCTGTTCTGTACGGGCGCTCCGTTACAATAGAAGCTGCCCCCCTTCCCACCATCCATGAGTAGACTACTCATGGGGTGTCCATCCAGCGATGTCGGACACTGAGGATTAGTCACAACAACATGCTATTGTGTGTTATATTGAGGAAAATCAAGATAACGTCCAATAGTCAATCAGATTGTCACTCTATTTTCGCTACTTCGCCATCAGATGTTGAATTTCATTCACACTCTATATTTAATTATACCTCTATGCTAAATTCCCATTCAAAGTCCTCTCGGAAGGCACTGTCCTTCTTCTTCAGCGTCATTGAGCTTTCAGACTTTTACCTACGGGTGCTCCGCCACAATAGAAATTACCACCTTTCCCTCCATCCACGAGTAGAGTACTCCTGGGGTGTCCGCCCTTCGCTGTCGAACACTGGGGATTATTACAACAACAATAGAAAATTACAACTCCCGAAAAATAAAGTTAAGAAAGAGTTTCAAGAAACAGCGTACAAAAAAAAAATATATTTTATTTTATTTATTTATTTTTTTTTTTTACAATTTTGTAATGGGTAACGTTAACAACTTTAATGTTGTTAATCAGTCAATATAGTTTCTTATCAAGGTGACAAGTAAGATAATGTTTTCCAAGAGAATTTTCCTAATATTGTCCTGTATGTTCTTATCCTTTTTGAGCCTGAATTGCCAATTGGCTAGCACTCTGGCCTTTGGCTTTTAGCTCTGTTCTTTGGTATAGATATTTGTTAGTGGTTCGGAATCCACGTTAAACTGTAGGTCCCTATCTAATTAGCCTAAAATGCGCACAAAATGACCGTAGAGCGACAAATCAAACCAAACCTCTTAGAGAAAACCCGAGAAATTTAAACTAAGTAATTCTATAATCTATTCAAAATCTGTTGCCTATCTGTTGTATCTCCACAGATTCTACTCGTTTTTCATTGCATTTTTATCCGTGCTATCTAGAGCTCATTAAAATATTTAAATACACTAGTTTTTATCTATAACAAAAAGTGCAACATACTAAAAGATGTACTGATTCTAATCACATTTGTAAAATTACCTTATAAAAACCCCGCCAAAGGAATAAACTCTTAATCACTTGAGAAACTTCCTTGCTACTACTACAAAAGCGAAAACTGCTGATTAAAGGACATACATATTTATGCGCATATTATCGAAAAATATTTAAAATATACTCTCTCTCCGACACGCATTCTGGGCTCCTGCTTTTAAAAAGATTATTCTCTGGAGCTTAAAGATATTCAAATAGCTCTTCTCTTGATGGAATAGAGTCATTAATATTTCAAAATGGTCAAACTATAAAAAAAACCTCTCCGCTCTGCAATAGCAGAATAATGGAAAATCTATGGCAGAAACGCTTTTCACAAATATTTATTGAGTTAACGTTGAAGTTGAAGAAGAGGAAGACCCATTTTAAGCTTTGAACGTCAAGAGACGGGGATGAAAATTTGTTTCTGCCTTGAATATTCATCGAGTTTGGGGGATGCCCTTTATCTCTTCCTGGCACGGGAGTTCCCCCTTTTTAATTTTTGAAATGCTCGGGAGCTTAATGCAGTGGAAAGTGAGTGGAGTGTGGAGTTAAAAGTTTTCAGAGAGCTGCCGGGCAGACCAGAAAATGTTATGCGGCTCAGGCTGGGTTAATTGATGTCAATTAGGGAATTACGTTGCAGTTTGTTTTCTTTAAAAGATTAAATTATGTGACAAGTTTACGGGATGAAATATTTAATGAATATATGTTTGTTAGTTTTATTTTAAAGTAAATTTAATTTAAAAATTTTTACCAATTTTGGGTACTTGACTAAATGACATTGGCCATTACAGCAAAAGTGTAGCAGTTTGGGCAGAACTTAGATTTCACTATTTTGGCTTGGTAATCTGCTACGCTATAGAAATATGTACATAATGCCTTACAGGTGGTAATTGCGAGGGAAGGTAACCATTAGATAATTACAAAATTTCACATATAATTGTCCCGCAGAGGTAATTTTTACTATTAGAAAAATTCCAAACAATACGAATTAGGCAAGTTTGACTGTCAATACTAGATTCTTTGCGCAATCATACTGAGCTTTACTTGCTTTTTTTTTCTAATGTTGCACCATTTGTAGTGTTGTTGTTTTTTATCCCACTTGGTCGACAGCAATATCTAGAGCAAATCCATGAACTCGTGTGCTCTCATGGGAAAAGGCTGCCTGATGGCCAATTGGCTAGCGCTCTGGTCTTTGGTATCACAGGCTTCAGGTTCGAATCCTGGTGGTGGTATGGATGTTCGTTAGTGGTTCGGAATCCGCGTAAAACTGTAGGTTCCGGCCTAATGAGCCTAAAGTATGCACAAAATGAGCGACAAACAAAACAAAAACAAAAACTCATGGAAAGAGCGGCAGCTTCTGTTGTGATGGAACATCCGTTTGCTGAAGAAGAGCTGAGACTTTTAAGCGGAACTACCCAGCATTTGCGTATCCTATGGGAGAAAACGCGCCAAACTCCCAGGTAGTCCGATTCACGAGGCAAGATGCTGAACATCACAAACGCCATCAAGCCACCACGTTTTTGAAACAGTATCTACAACAATTCAGCCAACAGATTAACCTCACTCAGCCTTAATACTAACCAGCGGCTCACGTTACCACTGAACCATATAAGAGTCGATCGTATATCATTTATAATTAGGATGAATCTATCACTTATTAAGTGATAGTTAATAGATCTTCTGAAAACAATTCAACGAATACTTTGTAATTGATGGAACAAAAGAATTTTACAAATATTACTTTCAAATTAACAATTTAATTAATTTATTATTTATTTTATTAGTTTGACCTTGAGGGCAATAATTTAATGCAGTGCAATTTTATATTTTGCTGCTCATAGATTCATCAAAAACCCTGATACGAGTTATGAAAAATAGATTTATCTTAAATTTAATTATTTTGATAACCTTTTAAACAAACTCCTCCTTGCCTCCTAACTACCTCCTTGCCCATTGATTCACGATAGAAAAAGGGAATATATAGTGTTAAAAAATAGGTTTAAAAACATCCACTCTAACTAAATGACAGATATTAATTATTTGAAAAATATTAGTTTGAAAAGCAATTGGGCCATTATTTTAGAGATAATTGTTCTTAAAAGAAGTAGTGCCTAATTAGGAGATGGCCTTATAATTAGCTCAATTAGTACTGAAAATATAGTTAACAACTCTGCTTTCCTTAAACGTAATAGTTAAAAGAGTTTTTTAAACTGAAATACAAGGATGTTAATTAACCTTAACAACCGGTTGTCCAAATCTTGAGCATTATAATAAATGTTCTTTGGTTAATTTCATGTTATTTTTCAATTTGGTACCCGTAGGCATTATGCTTCTTGAGTTCATTAATCAATATTTATTAAGTAATTTTATTTTTGCTTTTTTAATTTGATTTATTAAATATTTCTTAAGGTAATCAAGCATTTGTAATTAGAAATCTTAAAGAATTGTATATAGAGCTATGTTGCAAGTTGTAAAAGTTTGTTTTCATGTTATTTCAGATTAAGGAATTATTTAGTATCTCATTATGAAAATGAATAATTAGTTTAAAAAATCTTGAAAATCGATAAACAAATACATTAATTATTGTTTTTGAGATAAAGGTTGAAATAAAATTTTAAAATAACGATGGTTAACTGATTATATTTAAAAAATACTATAATTGGCTAAAAATTGAACTCCTTAATATTAATTATATTTCTATTTATTTATTTATTAATATTTCATATTTAAAAACACAATTTTATTGGGGGGGAATTTAAAGACAAAATTTTAGTTTGATTTTTTTAAATCCATCTGGTTTTTAATGCCTGCTTATCATATTTCTATAATTTACTCATTAATTGTTTTCAGAACATTGCTAATGAAATTACTTTTGAATAAAATTACTCCTTACATAGTATGGCAGTTCTATATTAAAGTTAATCTTGGTCTTGACCCACAATGGGGCTGTTGCTCCAATAATGAGTTAGTGGTATGGGGCCTGATGACCGAGTGGCTAGTACTCGGTGCCACAGATTTCGGGTCCAAGTCCCGGCGGTGGCATGGGTGTTTGTAGTAACTTGGAGTCCACTGTAAACCGTAGGTCTGGGCTACTATCATTGTAGAGGGTTAGCATAGGGCTGACAATCCTACCCTGTAAAAAGAAAACATTTTGTCTCTAAATCTACTAGTAGGCAGGTAGTCTTGGCTCATCATGGGCCTGTTGCGCCCATGAAGAAGAAGCTAGTGGTATGTGGCCCTCAGTTTTCGTTAAAACAGTTCCGTTAATTCCAACGCAAAATCTTTAATTTCTTAAATTATGAACAAATTAACTGGTATGTACCCAAGAGTGATCGTATATGGTGTTTCATATCGTATCGTATATAGTGGAGATCTACAAATAAATACTTGTGTTGAGGATAGGAAATCAATTCATTTAATATTAAAACTAAAACAAACAAAAAAATGCCCTTGAATTTTATCTCAATAAAATTGTGATCGAATAATTGAATATACCATATACACAAATTGACTACTCATTCAAGCACGTATCAACCTCATTTAGCACATGAGCTTTAAACCACAAAACTGTTGACATAAGCAACATAAGCACATGAGCCTTAAATTGCAAACCATCCTTGTGGAAATTGCCATCGTCACTGAGTAATCCCATAAAGTGTCCTCAAATAAGATCTTCCACCTGAACCTGCTTTCCATCACCCAATCCATAACGACGTAAGGACAAGCTTGCCTCTTCCAGAAAGGAAACCTCGCCGTTTAGTGCGTCGTATATCGCTGGATAGAAAAGGGCAGTGCCACACCCAGACAGCCAACTAGGAGGAAAATTGGCCAGAACGATATTGGCATTGATTGAAATATATTTCGGCTGACGTCGCTTATAGCAGCTAACAAGCTCCTCGGAGCGTCGCTGTGGTGCCTTGCTGAGTTTTGTGCCATTTTCTGGAAGGATCATGTCTTCTTTCCTTTGATTTTGATGCGATGCCTTTTCCTGCACTAGTCTGTCGCAGATGATTGCTTTCTAATTATTTCATTGAAATACCTTTTAATTTTTTATTTGTCTTCTTTAGTGACTTTATGTTTACATGATTGATGGGAAGAAATAAGGTACATGTTTATTTATGTTGCTTGTGTTTTAACGAAAAGAAAATGGGCGATTCTTGTTATGCTCATGGCATATGTAGACAATTAAAAAAGTTATTTTTAGAGATAATTTTAAGAGAAATTCTATAATGCTTTGCGCCATTTTCTAGAAGGATCATGTCTTCTTTCTGATTTTGATGCAATGCCTTTTCCTACACTTGTCCGTCACACAGGATTTCTCTTTAATTATTTCAATCAAATACCTCTTTATTTTTCTTCTTTAGTAACTTTCTATTTAAATGCTTGATGGGGAAAAAATAGGAAATATGTTTATTTATGTTGCTTGTGTTTTAACGAAACGAAAATGGGCGATTCTTGTTACGTTCATGGCATATGTAGACAATTAAAAAAAGTTTTTTTCAAAGATAATTTTAAGAGAAGTTCTATATTGTTTTGTGCCATTTTTCGGAAAGACGAAGTCTGTTCTGATTTCGATGTGATGCCTTTTCCTACTCTTGTCCGTCACTGAGGATTTCTTTCTAATTATTTCAATGAAATACCTTTTTATTTTTCTTCTTTAGTAACTTTCTATTTAAATCTGGATGGAAAATAAATAAGGAATAGGTTTATTTACGTTGCTTGTGTTTTAACGAAACGAAAATTGACGATATTGAAATTGGCGAATTAGCATATTGAAACATATGTAGACAGTTAAAAAGTTATTTTTAAAGATAATTTTAAAAGAAATTATATAATGCTTTGTGCCATTTTTTGGAAGATGTCATTTGCTAATTTGTTTTTAAATAATGTTTCCTTTTGATTATTTACATGGAATGTATGTGATTTTTTTATTATTATTTGATACTTTTCTATTTCACACGTTTATGATGGCGAACATAAGAAACTTCCATTTTTTTAGATTAGAAAAATTATTTTGGGGAAAAAATCCAACAAAATAAAAATAGTGATGAGATTTGCTTTCCTGTTAGAGAATCGTGTGTGTGAGAATTTTTAATCTGAAAACTTTTTTTAACTGCATTATTCAAGTTAACTAATTAGTTTGTCTAATATTTTTAATTTATTGAATACCAACATTTGTCCGTGTTACGTTTATTATTAAAATTAAATATTTTTATTATTATAACATTATTAAAATTTCATAATGTCACTTATTATTATAAATAATTATTATTAATAATTATGTTTCTATTCAATCATTATTAAAGTCATGAACGGATACATTAATAACTATAAGGAACTGAGTTAATCGGTACTAGTCTGAATTATTTCATTATTTCTTGCAAAATTTATTAAACAATAAAAATTTTTTATTGAAGAATCTTCAAATATCATTTTAAGAATAGATATTCCGAGCTTAAAGATATTCTAATGATGCTTTCAATAATTATTCACCGAGTTTTCAAAAAAATGTAATTGTTTTAATCATATGATGACTAAAATGCACCATGTTAATCCTTTATTAGTTATGTAAGCTTAAATTTCTCATCGTTGATTCGTAAGATTTAATTTCCATATTCAAAACAAACGAACACAGACATTCAGTAACATACAGTCATTTGTTAATAAATTTTTCTCCACACATAAAAGTATCCTACTTTAATAACAAGAATGAAGATTTTATTTCATTTCAAATCTAATTACACCGGACTCACAATATGATGATCCAATAAACTCACGTGTAACTTCACGATATTAGAAACAAAATTGACTGTCACGCAAAATTAATTCACTTATTATTAAATAAACTATTTAGAAGTGACTTCTCTCATTCCTGGAGAATGATGCACCAAGCTCTAACAAGCTCGCTTGCACGTTCTGCTTTTATTGCACGCTGGAAATGTCAAGAAAACTTGGCGGACTTTTCCATCCTTGGTAATTATCCTGTGACTCTGTAGCTTCATTAGAGTAATTTCTGCATGGTAATTGAATTTCTGCGCCGCCTCGTGCTTTTGCAGTTGCTTTGAATAATTGCAGAGGAAAGTTTCTCATCTTTTGTAGCACTCTTTGGCTGCCCGTTTTTATTACCATTTTCGTGTCAAGAAAAGAAACTGCTTATTTCTCGTACAATTTCCGTGCATTTTTCGCGACGGGGGATAAATATTTCCTCGACTCACTGCTTTGCATGCGAATCTATTTCCAGTATTCTTAATATGATGCATGATTTTGCTTTTAAATGATTTATTTAAGTATTTTCTCTTCCATAATTAAAATTTGAAGTAAATTTATATTTAATAAATATAGTTTTTTTAAAATTGCATTCGAGGACTGGGTCGTTTGACCATTTCCCTGTGAGTAATCAAACACAAACTAGTCTTGAAGAAGGCATGTCATATGGGCTGCACCGACGAACGCTGTTACTCATTTAACAGTACCCAAATGTAAGCTTAATGTGTAGGTCCCGGACTAACACGATTGTAGAGCGTTGCGGGGGTATTGTTACTCCGCGTCCGTAGATTATCTTCAAGATAAACGCACCTCCTGGGTAGTGCTAAGTGAGTAACGTCAGTGCAGCGCTTGCCTTAAGGCATAAAAGACAACTGTCTAAGTGTTTGCAAGCTGCATTAGAACAAAAATAGATACCATTTTATGAACAGATATTCCGAACTAAAAGCCGAACGGTGTCATGAATATTTGTTGTGGTTTGGAATCCACTTTAACCCGTAGGTCCCGGTCTAACAGGATCGTAGAGCGTTGCGGTGTATTGTTACTCCGCATCCGTAGTTTATTTTCAAGTTACACGCACCTTCTGGGTAGTGCTAAGTAACGTCGGTACAATATGGGTCTGAATGACCGAGTGTCTGGCACTCGGTACCACAGGTTTCGGGTTCGAGTCCCGGCGGTACCATGGTTGTTTGTAGTGGTTCGAAATCCATTTTAAACCTTAGGTTCCGGTCTAACATAATCGTAGAGCGCTGCGGGGGTAGTGTTACTCCGCGTCCGTAGCTTATCTGCAAGCTATATGCACCTCCTCGATAGTTCTGAGTGAGTAACGTCGGTGCAGCGCTTTGCTTAAGGCATCCAAGAGAACTGTCTACACTGTTTGCCAGATGCATTACAATAAAAATAAATACCATTTTATGAACAGATATTCTAATGATGTTTTCAAGAATAATTCATCGAGTTTTCAAGGAAATATAATTGTTTTAATCATATAACGTCTACAAAGCGCCATGTTCTTCCTTTATTAGTTATGTAAGCTTACATTTCTCATCGATTGT
>BPLQ01010429.1:0-126456 GCA_021605075.1 Caerostris darwini | reverse complement strand
AGTTGTGATTCCATCTAGTAGTTGCATAATTATAATTTCCACTTAGTTGTGTGGCAAAAGTTTAGTCTTGAATAACTGGGTTCTTGCGTGAATTGAGAAGTTGATGAACAATTTTCTTGATATTTTTTTGATGGAATCTTCTATTGTGTCTAGTTTTTAAATTTTGATGGGTTGTTGTATGAGCATACCAGGGAGCTCCAGTGATGATACGGAGCTTTTTTGGTTTGGATGATTTGTACTTGATGTTTGGCCAAACTCAAACAAATTTGTCTTATTTGGACCATAAGTTTAAAATTAAAAAATATTTACGATTTACATTATTAAATGACAAAATAAAGATAATTTTCTTTTATTTACTGGATACATTAACTATGGAAAACTTCGATATACATTGTGTTGGACTTAAGACTTATGACAGGATGATTATTTCCTTTTAAGAAAATTCTCGTAGTTCGCGGAAATAAAAGAGTTTCAAAAGCAGACATCTTAACAAAAGAATGCCGAGCAAAGTAATTACACTTCTCATTAACCTTATCGTTAGAATTCGTTTGATTCCAGAAATTCCACTATGTTAACTGATCGGCGAACGTTTAACTTTGCATCACACAAAATGGAACAAAGGAAGAAAAGCGCGGGAAAAGAGAGGAAAGAACACAGTAAAAAAGGGAACGTTTTCCTGTTAATTGTTTCGCAAATGTTCCCCCAGCAAGATGCGACAAAGGCTTAATTGTTAGCTTAAACAATTGCACTTGTGTCCGTTTTCACTGTAACCGTAGAGAAAACTGCCACAAAATGCAGAAACTGGATTTGATTTTAACTCCCGAGCGACAAAAGGGAGACTGCTGAACAAAATATTACAGAAGTAGTTTCCTTTCTCTTGAAGAACAAAAGGTACAAAAGAATTGAAAGCTTCCAAGTTTATAACGGGACGCGTATCATTGTTACAGTTTACCGTTGTTCTAGGGAAAAAAAATGTAAAAGATAACAATGGAAATATAAGAAGTTTTTATTCCAAAAAAATATTAGTTTTATTTTTAACCATGCTGTATTATTTTTCCATTTTAGATAGTATACTGTTTAAAAAAGTTTTGTTTCTAATTGTGAAACAATTGAAAGACAAAAATATTTTAGTTTATTCTTTAACCAGCAGTAGCAATTTTGATTTTTTTACATTTTCACTTTTAGTTCGCATATTCCTGCATGCCAATTATCATTTGTTTAGAATACTACTTTTTATTTATTTATAAGTAGGCAATGCCTGTTCTTCTTATTTTGTTTCAAATTTTAAATTGGTGTGGTTTGTCGCTGTACTGTCATTTTTTTGCACACTTTAGGCTAATTAGACTGGGACCTACAGTTAAAGTGGATTCCGAACCACTCACAAACAACCATGCCACTGCCAGGATTCGCTCCTCAAGCCTGTTGTACCAAAAGCCAGCGCTCTAGACAATTGGCCATCAGGCCTCAATAAGTTAAGTGATATAAAGGGATCGTCATACTTTAGAATTTTTTTCGTTTTAATATCAATGGTAATTTTATGGAATATTCTACGAAGTTTACATCAAACATAATGAATTAAAAATGAGAATTTAAATTTTCTCACTTAGGAATAAGGGATTTTCAATTAACAAATGTATACATTGGTAAAATATAATTAGCTGTTATTTAAAAAACATTTTTGCACTCTTAGACTTCGTACTACAAAATCCATACAGAAGGAATATTTAAGATTTGGTTTGTCGCGCTACGGTAATTTTTTGCACACTTTGGGATAATTAAACCGGGACTTAGAGTTTAACGTGGATTCCGAATCACTAACCGAATTTTTTTACCTATACCACCGCCAGGATTTGAGTCTGAAGCCAATGGTACCACAGACCAGCGAGCTAGCCAATTGGCCATCTGGCCGAGAATAGTTAAGAAGTGATATAAAGGGGGATTCAACGATCATGAGACAAATTTTGAAATGTGGAACGTAGGGTTGGAAGTGACGTGTTGAGGAATGAACCCACTTTCAAAAAAATTTCTTTCAACAGCCAGATACAATGCGCTAATTGATACACGTCAAGTTCTCTGGTTGGCAACCCTGATGAACACACTATTTTATATTTACTCTATGTTTGTAACTGTGTTTTCATTTAAGGGACTCAATTGAGGCCCTCGTTACTAACTATCTATTGCGATTGCAAATGTGAGCGAATTGCCTGGTAGCTTTGGAACTCGCTTGAGCAATAAGTGTGATTGCTCCAAAATTGGTACAAAATATTAAACTGCAATCACACTATATAACTGCATGTTGGTGTGTAACACTGTAGATTTTGCTGTGTTAGTTGGGAAATAATAGTAGAATTAAAAACAATGCCAATACTTGGAATAAGAATTAAGGAATAATTGGGTAATAAAAGCAGATCAAAATAGATAGATAACTGAATGGAGTTCATTTGTGGTTCACAGACTATGCCAACGATTTCAAATCCCACATTCTGCATCCAGAAGATTCAGCCAATTATATCTAAGAAGAAAGTTGAACAAGCGAGTATCGATGATCGACAGTTATAGTTAGCTATACGCAAGGTTAATTAAAATCTCAACCCAACATGGGTTTTACTTTGCTACTGCCACCTGAAGTATGGTGTCGAATCTAATCCTAGGATCAATCTTCGTTGAGATTGCTTGAGATGCTCTAAGGAGTTGTATTACTGATTTCAATCTTACTCCTCAGACTCTTAACTTCTGTAGAGCTACTTTGCAAGAACAATGGCTCTTGTTTACACAGATTCGAACAAAAAAGAACAAAAACAAACAAACAAACCCGAATAGTATCAAACATCACGAACTATAAGGTGGGCTGAAAGGTTCGTAGGCGGACACATAGATGGTGCTACTAATATTAAATACATATAAATTTTAGTTAGCCCTAACCTTCAAAAGACACGTGTATAAATTTGACAGTTGTTGCACTATTAGTATGGGAGTTATAGCATTTTTAGTTAAGCAACTTTTATTAGTTTGAAAAAATGGATCAAAAGGAATTTCGCGTGTTAATAAAGCATTGCTTTTTGGCAAAAAAAATACTATTGAAGCCAAGGCTGGGCTTGATAAACATTATTCGGACTTTGCACCATTAAAATCAACCGTAGAGAAGTGGTTTGCTAAATTTAAACGAGGCGAAATGAGCACCGAGGACGATGGACGCAGTGGACGACCCAAAGACGCTGTTACCGACGGAAACATCAAAAAAGTCCACAAAAAAATTTCTGATAACCGTAAAGTGAAGTTGATTGAGATAGCTGAGACCCTAAAGATATCAAAGGAACGTGTTGGACGTATCGTGAATGAATATTTGGATATGCGAAAGCTCAGTTCAAAGTGGGTGCCGCGAGAGCTCACAATCGACCCAAAACAACAACGAATGGATGATTCTAAGCAGTGTTTGAAAAGCTGTTCAATCGTAATAAACCCGAATTTTTGCGTCGATATGTGACAATGGATGAAACATGGCTCCATCATTTCACACCGGAGTCCAATCGAAAAACTAAAAATGCTATAACTCACATACTGATAGCGCAACAGCTGTCAAACTTATACACGAGTCTTTTGAAGGCTAGAGCTAACTAAAAATCATATGGTTTTAATACTAGTAGCGCCATCGGTGTGTCAGCCTATGAACCTTTCAGCCCACCTGTTATATTCTGTATTGCTAATCTGGTTGATCACATATTGAAGCAATAAGCATGATTACTCCAAGATTGGGTATATTTTTTAACTTTATGAGAATTACACATATAAATTATCAATTTTATTCATATGATAACTTCCGAATCATCATAATACCTGGTAATATGTTTACATGTTACCATCCTATGTGCTACATATCTTGCTTTTTTACAATTAACATATGGCTTTCGGAACAATCTCTATTTTTTGGTTTGGTTTGGTTTGACGCTCTAAGGTCATATTTTGCACACTTCAGGATAATTAAACCGGAACCTACTGTTTAACGTCGATTCCGAGTCACTAACAAATATCCATACCACCGCCAGGATTCGTTAACCTGAAGCCCGCGGTAAAAGTCACAGCTCTAATCAATTGGGCATCAGGTCCGTTATATTTTTGTGTATAGACACAAATTATATTATACGTTAAAAATAATGCCTAAAATATCAAACATATGAGATGCATAATTATATTAATATATATTAATGAAAAACAATTAAGGGAAGTTACTAGCAATAGTTAGAATTAAAGTTTATCAGTACACTTTTTAATATTTTGATTTTGAAAACTATTAAAAAGTGTATTGATAAACTTATATTTTAACTATTGCTAGTAACTTCATTTAATAGTTTTTAATAAAAATTTAATTAAAATTGCAATTTTGCTTCAAGTTAAAAGTTTTTAGTGATTTAATATACATAATTTATATCTTGAATGCGCTTAATTAATTAATTTTCACCTTTCTAGTACATTTAATTAATATTAGCACCCTAGAGTCATCATTAAGCTACTAATTGCACATTTCTACTACTTTTAATTCAAATGCAACCGTAAACACATTTTAGGATCTAATTAGTTTTCTAATTTAGCCTCATAAATATGACACTCTACATTTAACGTTAATAATTGAGTTGGATGCAATGGTTAATTAATTCTCTAACTTAAACATTTCATATTTGTAGAAGAATTAGAATTCACTGTATGAATTATTATTAGAACAATTCTTCATGACTTTTGAATCTAAGGAAAGTTATGTTGATTTCAAATGTTGTAAATGCAATTCAAAGAAAGTTTATGCTAATTGTTAATGCATTAACATTAAAATTGGTTATAATTCATCATAAACCAATGAGGTTTTTATAAAAGGTAATTATTATATTTTTTTCCTCAAAACACGTTTGTCTGATTAAAACTGAAATAGTTGTTATAGCTCTAATTTAATTCACAAAATAATTGTTTGTTCAGAAAAATTATTTTAAGAAAAATATAAAATAACGAGATTTCGTATTGATCATGTATAAATTATTTTGTTTAAATTATTTATAATTGCCTCCTTTAAAGCATTGTATATCTTTTTTCATATATTTTTAGAAGGAAATAAAAATTATTGAAACAATTCCTTCTCTAATTTGTTAGCTTAAAAACGCTTATTGGCTTTAAAAACAATAAGCTTAAAAGCGTTCATTGACTTTAAAAACAATAGGCTTAAAAACGACGCTTATTGGCTTTAAAAACAATAAGCTTAAAACGCTTAGTGGCTTTAAAAACAATAGGCTTATAAACTACACTTATTGACTTTAAAAACAGTAAGCTTAAAACGCTTATTTGCTTTAAAAACAATAGGTTTATAAACTACACTTATTGACTTTAAAAACAGTAAGCGTAAAACGCTTATTTGCTTTAAAAACAATAGGTTTATAAACTACACCTATTGACTTTAAAAACAATAAGCTTAAAACGCTTATTTGCTTTAAAAACAATAAGCTTAAAACGCTTATTGGCTTTAAAAACAATAAGCTTAAAAACGCTTATTGGCTTTAAAAACAATAAGCTTAAAAATGCTTATTGACTTTAAAAACAATAAGCTTAAAAACGCTTATTTCCGTTAAAAACAATAGGCTTATAAACTACACTTATTGACTTTAAAAACAATAAGCTAAAAAAACGCTTTTGGCTTTAAAAACAAGCTTAAAAATGGCGCTTATTGACTTTAAAAACAATAGGCTTAAAATGCTTATTTACTTTAAAAAAAAGCTTAAAAAGCCTTATTGGATTTAAAAACAAAGCTTTATATAACATTATAAATAGTTTAGTAGTTTTATATAACCCCACAAAGCTTAACTTTTAAAAATTTGATATATACCAATTGTAATTACATAAAATGTTTTCTTTTAAGTTAATTTTTAAAAAAATTTGAATTAAAAATTGAGCTTTAATAATTGGAGTTTTAAAAACCATAATTGAACATTATTGCTAGAGGATCAAATACTTTGCGAATAAACTAGATTTTAATTAATATTTCGAGAATTAATTAAACATTTGAACTTCAAATGCATTGTCTTGTGTCTACATTAAATATAACTATTCTGTTTTAGTTTGGAAGCAATTTCTAATTTTTTTAATGTGTTTCGTTTGGTTACAATCGTTACAAAAATTATTTGAACTACAATATATCATTGGAAGCAATTTCTAATTTTTTAAATTCTTTCGTTTCGTTACAATAATTATTTGAACAACAATATATCAAAAGAAGCAATTTCTAAATTTTTATGTATTTCTTTTCGTTACAATAATTATTTGAACACGTCATATCGTTGGAAGCAATTTCTAATTTTTTTATGTATTTCTTTTCCTTACAATAATTATTTGAACACGTCATATCATTGGAAGCAATTTCTAATTTTTTATGTATTTCTTTTCGTTACAATAATTATTTGAACTCGTCATATCATTGGAAGCAATTTCTAATTTTTTATGTATTTCTTTTCGTTACAATAATTATTTGAACACGTCATATCATTGGAAGCAATTTCTAATTTTTTATGTATTTCTTTTCGTTACAATAATTATTTGAACCGCATTACTATATCAATGAACCTTTCGTATATGAAAGAATAGGATACATTTGTTATTTCCTATGCACATATGTAGAACTTCCTAATATTTTTTTTTTTGTTGGTGAATAAAAAAGGATTGCATGTTTTTGCTGCCTCATACGAATCAATTAATATTTATTAAAGAAGTTATTTTGTCCCAGCAGATGTTTCACTTTTAGTTTTCATATCCGAACGTGCCAACGGGGATGAAAAATAAACCAATAAAAGAACGAAAAACGATCTGGCTGAAAAATAACTCTTCAAAATGTGGTTTTTCCATTTCGTTCAACAAGCCTGAGTTATGTCTTTTTGCAAACACATGCATATAAAACGAACTTATATGCGCATGTATTCATTTTTTCCCCTTTCAAATGAACCCTTTTTTTTTACTTTCCGGTCAAACTACATTAGGAAAATGGATGGTAGCCGAAAATTTTTGTCTTGCTGTTTTAAACATTTCCAGGAATGTTCAAAAAGTAGTTTCCTTTCTTTCTTTCTTGCTATTCCTTTTTTTTCTGTGCATGTTTTTCATTTCCGAGCACTGCGTGCCGTTTTGAAAGAAATAAAATGGAATTTTTCGAAAAAGTAAACAATAATTTTATGAGCAGAAATCAGACGAGATGAGAAGAGAGGTTTGTAGAAATATATATATATATACATTTCATCTTTTGTGTCGTTAAAAATATAACAATGCCTCTTTTTTTTGTAATATTAATTTTTGTATTTTCAGAATATTTTTAAACTACAAATTCGAATTCGATCGCTAGCAGAAAGTTCGAAAAAAAATTTTTTTTTGTTCTATGTTTTCTGAAGATTTTATTTGAAAAAGTTTTTCTCAATATACGTTTTAACAAAAATTTATGTTGAAAAAGATAATGTTTGTTCTCTCAGTTGCATAAAATAAAAAAAAAATTATAATGTTTCAAAATATACACATTGGCCCCCTAAAGTATTCGTATACTTACGAATTCCAGTAAAATACTGCTCTATTCATTATTAAAAATTAATATTTCAGAATGAGAAGTTTTTGATAATATTTTTAATTTTTTATAAAACAACATTAAATACATTTAAATAGTACATAGTTTTTTTAAAATTAATAATCAGAAGGTAACAAAAAATTTAATTTGAAAACTTTTTTCTTCTCTTAACAAATCTCGACGTATTAGGAAATATAATACAACGGCCAATTTCTAATTAGTAGGACATCAGAAGTATCCACAGCAATTTTTAAACATGTGAACATAAGAGCTCGCCAATTTTTTCAACTTTATCTAATTTTCTTACGTATTTCGATTCGTTATAATAATTATTTGAATGACAATAAATCATTGGAAGCAATTTCTAAATTTTTTATGGATTTCTTTTTGTTGCAATAATTATTTGAACACAATATATCATCGAAATCAATTTCAAATTTTCTTATGCATTTCTTTTCGTTACAATGATTATTTAAAATACAATATATCATTGAAAGCAATATCTAATTTTTTTATGTATTTCATTTCTTTAAAATAATTATTTGAAATATAATATATCAATGGAAGCAATTTCTAATTTTGTTTTGTATTTCTTTTCGTTACAATAATTATTTTAATTACAATATGCCAAATTAAGCAATTTCTAAAATTTTTTTATGCTTTTAGTTTCGTTGTAATCGTTAATTATTTGAACTATAATATATGAAAGAATGATATACATTTGTTACTTTCCAAACACATCGGTAAAATATTAAAGTAGAATTTCCTATTTTTCTTTTCCGTTGGTCAATGAAAACGATTCCAGGTTTTTGCTGTCTTATGCGAATCAATTAATATTTATTAAAAAAGTTATTTTTGTCCCGGCAGATGTTTTACTTTTAGTTTTCATGTCCGAACGTGCCAAGGGGGGTGAAAAATAAACAAATAAAAGAACGAAAAACGATCTGGCAGAAAAATAAATCTTTAAAATGTGTTTTTTCCATTTCGTTCAACAAGCTTGAGTTATGTCTTTTTGCAAACACATGCATGAAACGAACTTATATGCGTATGTATTCATTTTTTCCCCTTTCAAATGAATCCTTTTTTTTTTTTACTTTCCTGTCAAACTACATTAGGAAAATGGATGGTAGCCGAAAACTTTTGTCTTGGTGTTTTGAAACATTTCCAGGAATGTTCAAAAAGTAGTTTCCTTTCTTTCTTGCGATTCCTTTTTTTTTTCTGTGAATGATTTCTTTTTTTTTTTTTTTTTTCATTTCCGAGTACAAAATGCCATTTTGAAACGAATAGAATGGAATTTTTCGAAAAAGTAAACAATACTTTATGAACAGAAATCTGTCGAGTTGAGAAGAAAGGTTTGTAGAAATATATATATGCATTTCATCTTTTGTGTCGTTAAAAATTTAACAATGCTTCTTTTTTTCATTTTTAACTTTTGTATTTTCTAATATTTTTAAGCTACAAATTCGAATTCGATCACTAGCAGAAAAAAATTTTTGACTTGTAAAAGTTTTTCTTAATATACGTTTTTAATAGAAATTTGTATTGAATAAGGCAATGGTTGTTCGTTGAGTTACACAAAATAAAATTTAAAAAATTATAATGTTTCAATATATATACAATGGCTGCCAAAAGTATTCATACACTTACGAAATCCATTAAAATATTGCTCTAATTAATATTAAAAATTTATATTTCAGAATAAGAATTTTTTTAGTAATTTTTTAATTTCTTTTATGAAACAACATTAAATACATTTAAACAGTATGCATTTTTTTTAGAAAATTAATGAAAGATAAAAAACAAAAAATATATATATATAATTTACTTAGGGGTTTGTCCGCTAAAAAAATCTCGACATATTAGTAAATATAATATGACGGTCAATTTTTAATTTGTAGGACATCCAGATGTATACACAGGAACTTTTAAACATGTGAACATAAGAGTTCACGAAGTGTTTTTAAGCTTTATTTAATTTTTTTTTACGTATTTCTTTTCATTAAACTAATTATTTGAACTACAATATATCAAAGGAAGCAATTTCTGATTTTTTATGCATTTTATTTCATTACAATAATTATTTGAACTACAATTTATTATAGGAAGCAATTTCTAATTTTTTTACGTATTTCGTTTCATTACAATAATTATTTGAACCCAATATATCATTGGAAGCAATTTCTAATTTTTTTAATGCATTTTTCTTTTCGTTACAATCGTTACAATGATTATTTGAACTACAATATATGATTGGACCTTTTATATGAAAGAATAAGGTACATTTGCTACTTTCCATGCAGATCGGTAAAATATTAAAGTAGAATTTCCTATCTTTCTTTTCCGTCGGTGAATAAAAAACGATAGAATATTTTTGGTGTCTCATGCGAATCAATTAATATTTATTAAACAAGTTATTTTGCCCCGGCAGATGTTTTACTTTTAGTTTTCATGTTCGAACGTGCCAATGGGGTGAAAAATAAACAAATAAAAGAACGAAAAACGATCTGATAGAAAAATAAATCTTCGAAATGTGGTTTTTCCATTTCGTTCAACAAGCCTGAGTTATGTCTTTTTGCAAACACATGCATAAAACGAACTTATATGCATATGCATTCATTTTTTTCCCTTTCAAATGAACCCTTTTTTTTTTTTTTCCGGTCAAACTACATTAGGAAAATGGATGGTAGCCGAAAACTTTTTGTCTTGGTGTTTTGAAATATTTCCAGGAATGTCCAAAAAGTAGTTTCCTTTCTTTCTTGCGATTCCTTTTTTTTCTGTGTTGGGTTCCTTTTTTTCCCGAGTACAACGCACCGTTTTGAAAGAAATAAAATGGAATTTTTCGAAAAAGTAAACAATACTTTATGAGCAGAAATCAGACGAGTTGAGAAGAGAGGTTTGTAGAAATATATATATACATTTCATCTTTTGTGTCGTTAAAAATGTAACAATGCTTCTTTTTTTTTTTACTTCTTAACTTTTGTATTTTCAAATATTTTTAAACTACAAATTCGAATTCGATCACAAGCAAAAATTCGAAAAATGTTTTTCTCTGATCTATGTTTTGTGTAGGGTTTACTTGAGAAAGATGTTTTCAATATACGTTTTTTACAGAAATTTATATTGAATAAAATAATGTTTGTTCGTTAAGATGCACAAAATAAAAAAAAAATTACAATGTTTTAAAATATATACAATGGCTCCTAAAAGTATTCCAATAGCTTCCAAAACTACTCCATTTAATTTTCTCTTTGACTGTGGGCAGCACTAAAATGGTTTCAGTATGTGTATGTGCATATATAATCAGTTTGCTCTTCCTGATTTACCAATGTACAATTAACAGATTACTTTATTGCACTAATCTTTATTAACTCTGCATTGAAACATTTTCTCATAACAACATCTTGACTTTTCTAAAATAGCTGGTTTGACATATCTATTTATGTACAGTGTGCATTTCCCCTCGTTCTGCAATCTACTAAGCAAAATACTTCAACGATTCATTTCAGTCGCTTTAAAAGAGAGTTATCATATATATAAAAAAAATTGTATATGTACGTAAGAATTGAAAAACATATACACACAGTAAAAATATATATGATATAACTTCTTCTGTGTATGTATATGATGCATTTCTTCTTTGGCAAAAAACAACAACAACCCCCCCTCCCCCCAAAAAAATGTAAATAATACTAGTACATGTACCTAATATAATGTTTGTAGGCTAACTCGTTATTGACAGTAGTTTTTATATCCAAGTTTCCAATAAATTAAAAATTATTGAATACAAAATTTTCTAATATTTAAATATTTATAATTTTACACAACATAACAAAATTATTTTATTCCCTTTAAATTTTTTTTATCAAAAAAGTGTAATCTAAAAATTAAATCTATTGAATTTATCTCAAATAAAATTAATACACGATAAAAAGGTAACATCTAAATAGTAATGTAATCCCTAAAGTAACATATAACATAAAAAATGCAATTAAATTAATATGAATAATAAAAAAAAGCAAACAGACGAACAAGTTGAGGGAATAACTCCATATCCATAATGCCATAATGAAACAATGCATATCCATAATATCATCAATGGAACAATACATATCCACAATGCCATCAACGGAACAATACATATCCATGATGTCATTAACGGAATAAAATATATCCATAATGCCATCAATGGAACAATACATATACATAATACCATCAATGGAACAATTCATATCCATGCCATCAACGGAACAATACGTACCAATAATGCCATCAACTGGACAATGCATATCCATAATGCCATCAATGGAACAATACATATACATAATGCCATCAATGGAACAATACATATACATAATGCCATCAATGGAACAATTCATCAATGGAACAATACATATACATAATGCCATCAACGGAACAATACATATACATAATGCCATCAACGGAACAATTCATATCCATGCCATCAACGGAACAATACGTACCAATAATGCCATCAACTGGACAATGCATATCCATAATGCCATCAATGGAACAATACATATACATAATGCATAATGCCATCAATGGAACAATACCATGTATACATAATGCCATCAATGGAAATGGAACAATTCATATCCATGCCATCAACAATGCATATCCATAATGCCATCAATGGAACAATACATCATATCCATGCCATCAACGGAACAATACGTACCAATAATTCCATCAACTGGACAATGCATATCCATAATGCCATCAATGGAACAATACATATACATAATGCCATCAATGGAACAATTCATATCCATGCCATCAACGGAACAATATCCATGCCATCAACCAATAATGCCATCAACTGGACAATGCATATCCATAATGCCATCAATGGAACAATACATATACATAATGCCATCAATGGAACAATACATATACATAATGCCATCAATGGAACAATTCATATCCATGCCATCAACGGAACAATACGTACCAATAATGCCATCAACTGGACAATGCATATCCATAATGCCATCAATGGAACAATGCCATCATACGCCATCAATGGAACAATTCATATCCATGCCATCAACGGAACAATTCATGCCATCAACGGAACAATACGCCATCAACTGGAACCATAGTGCCATCAATGGAACAATACATAATGCCATCAACGGAACAATACGTACCAATAATGCCATCAACTGGACAATATATCCATAATGCCATCAATGGAACAATACATATCCACAATGCCATCAACGGAACAATACATATCCATAATAGCTTTGACGGAAAGAAAAATATAAATAAAAAATAAATTAAAGTACAAATGCATGCATTCTTCATAAACAGAAAATATTTACAAAAGTGTTGCAATATGTGATGAAATTTAATATTTATACATTATTGTAAAGTTAATAAAAATCATTTTAATAAATAAATGTTAATAAACTATCCCTTATATTGCATGATTAAAATAAGTGATTATATTCGTTAATTTTAATTGATAAGAATCATGTTGTTATTTTTAACATTACGACAAAAACATATTGTTTACTTTAATTTTCCATAAAAAAATTAAAATAATGATTTAACATACTAGAAAAGTCCATTTTGCAGTAAAAATGATGTTCTTTCTAATGTTAACACAATTGTGTTGATAAAAAATTTTGAACATAGCATTCTGATAGTTAGAAATTATTATTACCAGTGAAATATAATGCTCAAAAATTAAAAAAAATAAAGCTAAATGATATCGTGAAAATAAGTATTGCATTAAAAATTTTTTTTGCAATGAAGTACATCAAATTTTTTAATATTTTAAACTCCCATTTGTAAAATAAATCAATTCAAACTATTTCTTTTCATTCAAAATAATCATTCAATTGGTTAAGGTAATAAAAGGACATATGTTCTTTATATATTTTGTTTCACTGAAAAAAAATATTTAAATGCCTATATTACGGCTAACTTACTTTTAAAAAAGAAATCTGTTTACGAAATGCAAAATGACAATGCAAACGATAATCTCACTGCTGCCAAAAGAAAATCACTTAACATGAGTTTTGATATTTCATAAAAAAAGGAAATATCAAAAGAATATAACTGAACTCAAAAACAGAATCGAAATTTGGAACATTTTCAGAAATCAGTGACATGTCCACCTCATTAACTCCCGAACTACTTATCATTATCCAAATAAATACGACTACAAGCATTTTAAATGCCAGATTCTTTTTGGAATAAAAGTAATAAAATATTACACAATACTTTATTTTTCAGAATGAACAATCAATTGAAGACATAAAGCATCTTTCAGATTTACAAACATTAAATATAATTGAATAAATATTTATTTAATGTAGAGAATTAACAGAAAATGCTAGCTAAATTACGCTAAAAAATTTACCTTAAATTTAAAAACTATTATGTTTTCTATTTAAAAATGAGAGATATTAATATTAATCTCTTACTGAATTACATATTATTTATTGTAGTATTTGTTTTTCTCACGAGAAGAGTTTTGGCATTTCATTCCCAGGAGAGATTAATACATGTTATTTGAAAAAAAAACCCGTAATAAACCTATGACTCAACTTTGACAGCAGACGAATTTTATTGTGTACAGTTATATTACATGCAATTAGCGTTTTATACTAATGAGAACAACCTGTCACTCTAATCTGATAGCAAATATTTGGTATCATGTATAATGAGACTCAGGAAATTAGCGAATGTCTGAGCGACCTTTACGGGTCGAAACAATTACAGATTAAATACGAAGTATACCATTCCATAGAGTTGTTCCATCGTGATGGGTGATAGACCACAAGCTGAGAAATGTCTACTCAAATGAGAAGCGAAGGTAGCTGACCAGCCTTCTTGACGGATTGGCTTAAAAGGAGGTTTTTGGAAAAGAAGAGGGATAGTTCTGAGATGAGTTGACCGTTGACTTCAATACCGTTGGCGTTGATCTCAAATAAAAACGAGATTCATGGTAGAATTACTCAAAATTTATTTGGATAACTAGCATTTCTTTAAGAACTATGATCAACTACAAAATATAGAATCACAACTAAAGAGTACCTCACATTTAAACCCCTCAAAAAAAAAAAGTGAGGTACTGATAAATTGCGGCAAGGAAACTGAATATCATTACACACACACATATATATATATATATATATATATACACTCAAGAGCCAAAACATTATGACCACCTGTCAATAACGAGTTGGCCCACCTTTGGCGCGCAACACAGCTTCAACCTGCTTTGGCATGGATTCTTCAGACTCTCCAGCAGCAGTTAAATACCACTTCCACCTGATCACGTGCCTTCCACGCCATCCAGGCGAGTTCATTGCAAATTGTAGGGGTGGTCATAATGTTTTGGCTCTTGAGTGTATATTACTCGCAGGCAAATCTCTTGCTTTATATAAAAGGGCATTTAAGAACTCGAAATAATATCACGATGCAAAATGAAAATTTTAATTCTGCTTTATGGAAATATTTTTAAGTATTAATTTAATCAGAAAACTTTAAGATGAGTTATAGTTATGCTTTGATAGAAAGTAGCACATATCTGATTTCTAATTCGTTTTACTTACAGAATTTAATCTGCAATTCACACTAATTACACAATTTTAGTTGGACATAAAAAATTATTACTTCAAAACGTTTTAAAGACATAATAATCCGCAAGAATAATGACAGCTCATTATATAAATTGACAAAAAAAAGGACATCACAATTTTAGTTTTTGTGAAAAGAAAAAAAATCAATAGCAAAAGTTGGAAAAGTAAAATATTTCCAAACTTTAAAACTAATCCCCTAAAATTTCCTACACAGTCACTATCTAATAAAGATCGTAAATCTGGCAGTATTTTCTGCTTGGCACCCGAACCGCAAAAGGCAGTAAAGCTCTTCCTCGTGATTGGCTGAACTTAAAAATAAAGTCACGCGAAATAGCCATCAGGGCGGAACTACTTTACTTCAAAGAGGGACTATTTATTCCCTTTTAACGGCAGTCCATTAGAAAAGGGAAAATTTCTAACGGCTGCAACTATTAAATTTTAAAATCATCGTTTATCTAATGGGACGGAAGAATAATTACTTGAGTTTATTTTGATTTGAAGGAGATTTGATAATCGATTTCGCTTTGCTTTTAGCAAAAGGGTTTTGAAAATTAACTTGCGATATTTCTAGAACTCATTTCTGGATGAAAACTGTTTTTAGTGGACAAACGTATAAAGTTAGAACTATGTTAGAACTTGTTTAATTAGAAGATTATTTATATAGATAATTTTATTAAAAGATTATATTTTATTTATAAGAATCAATTTCTCTTACATTTTAAATAAGATATTTATAATTTTTCTAAAAGATTTTCTTGCAATACGAAAAGAAGATGATACCAATTAAGAGAAAATGAGACCAAATAATATAAAATGAGTCCAATTCGAGAAGATGAGATCAATGCGAATATGAGACCATAAACATTTATTTATTTCAAATTTTAAATAAGAATATGTATTACTAAAGGCATAAAAGAATAAATAATAATTTTATATTTACATTAAAATAAAATAGTTTTAGAATCGCTTTAAAAGTATTTTTTTAAAATTGCATTAAAAATTTTTTAAATTTTTAATATTTGTTTTAATCACACAAGTTTTATTGTAAATAAATTAATATTTATAGTCTGCAAAATATATATAAAAGCATGCATATAATATTAACTCATTGATATTTTAAACTATTGCTGCAACTATTAAATTTAAAAATCATCGTTTATTAATGGGACGGAAGAATAATTACTTGAGTTTATTTTGATTTGAAGGAGATTTGATAATCGGTTTCGCTTTGCTTTCAGCAAAAGGGTTTTGAAAATTAACTTGCGATTAAACGCGATTAACTTGCGATTTGCTTAACTTCTAGAACTCATTTCTGGATTAAAGCTGTTTTTAGTGAACAAACGTATAGAATTTGGATTGTGAATGTGTACAATTAGAAGATTATTTATTTATATAGACTATTTTATTAGAAGATTATTTTTTTATTTATGAGAATCGATTTCTTATACATTAAAAAAATATTTATAAATTTTTTTAAAAATTTGCTTGCAATATGAAAAGATTATACCAATTAAGAGAAAATGAGATCAATTAGTAGAAAATGAGACCAATTCGGAGAAGATGAAATCAATGCGAATATGAGATCATAAACATTTATTATTTGTTTCAAATTTTAAATAAGAATCTGTATTACTAAAGGCATAAAGGAATAAATAATATTTCAAAATTCACATTAAAATAAAATAATTTTAAAATCGTCTTAAAATTAATTTTTAAAATTGCATTAAGAATATAATTAATTTTTAATATTTGTTTTAATCATCTAATTTGTAACGCAAATAAAATAATATTTACAGTCTGTAATATATATATATATAAAACATGCATATATTGATAACTCATTGATTTTTTTTCTCTCTGTTATTTTAAATCTTACATTAAACGAAAGAAAGCACCCCCTGGGGTGTTCAAGAGAAATGGTCAGTAGGCTTCGAGACTCTTACCCGGGAGGAAGTACAGCGCAGCCGGCGCTGTCGCTGAGAAGCGTTTAGTATAGCGCAATCACGCTCTTCTGTTGAGAAGCGTTTAGTTTACAGTCTCCCACCCCGAGAGGAAATGTATTTAGCACATTGTTGTGCTAAATATATTTATCTATGTGTATTTGTTTTTCGTTATGCATAATTGCATTATTATGTATCATTATATATAATATTATTATGCTCATTATATATCTATTCGTCTACAGACTCTCACCCAGTGAGGTAGTATATTCCGCTCAAATCTAAGTATTGGGTTTATGGATTAGAAGTGGAATCCTTTCACGTATCAAGAATTATCTGTCTTTAAATGTGTTAAATAGTGTATATCTTTAATTGTATGTGTGTGATGTCCGTGCATGTGTAAATAAAGCTATGAGTTCTCAAACCTGTGTCTCAAGTATCTTCCCAATCACATCCAGCTTTACAACCGACAACACCACAATCTCGCGCCCAACGTAGTGCCCGCTCGAACAGACATGCTACAATCTGGCACCCAATCTGGGGCAGCTCATACTTACACACTACAATATTTTTATTTCAAGTTTTCTTGAAAATAATATATAACTTTAAGTGCATTTTTTTCAAGGAAACTTGAAATTTGCAATACAATAAAAATACACATACATTAAAAAGGAAAGTTTTTATTTTTAAAAACCGTTAATTTGCACAATAGATAGCTTTATTAATGAACAGCTTAAGTTGAACACACAGAATACATGAGTTTACAAAATGAATTCATAAAAAGGGATGCTGGTTCAAATATTATTGATCTTTTATTACACTACATAATGAAACAAGAGTAGAAAGATTTTCTTATATTCAATATAAAAAAATTTAAAAAGTGACTATCACAAAGGAATACTATTTATTTATTTGATAGGGATGTATATTTTCAATAAAATCCAAATTTTGCAAAAAAAATTAAGAGCTTCATTCATATTTTGGCAGTAAAGTTTCATTCTGGAAGTGCTGATAGCCAATTGGTCAGTACTGTGGCCATTGGCACCACAGGCTTCATGTTCGAATCATGGCGGAGGCATGGATGTTTGTTAGTGGTTCGGAATCCGAGTTAAACAGGAGGTCCCTGTCTAATTAGCCTAAAGCGTGCAAAAAAAAAAAAGACCGTAGAGCAACAAACCAAAATAAACTAAAAAAGTGGTTTTTATTAAAAAGTTTCGAAATGATTTCTTTACTAAAATGTGTCACTGTCAAAAATGTTTAATATACGTGTCCCTAAACGGGCACATTTAAAAAAAAAAAAGTACGTGAACACAAGTGATTGTATTAAAAAAATTAATATATTCACAAGTTACTCCTATTTAAATTAAATAATATTTTATAAGAATTTTTAAAACGAAGATGCTTTTAGACACAATTTTTTTAGAAAACTTTATACTAGACAATCCATAAAAAGTTTCAAAGCTTGGTGAATAATTTTCATAGTTATAAGTTTGATTTTGAGAAAGTCGAAAACCAAGGTCAGCATTAAATAGACATGGGAGAGATATAGCAAGAAACACTGGCCGAAATCGTCAATCGTAATAGACTTAGATAGTGTTAAAGCGGGTAAATAGGTTCTAATCCCCTTGTGACGTGAGTTGCAGTCATTATTATGATTATATTTTTTAAAAATATAATATATATTCAAGCTATACTTTTTTAAATTAAACAATATTTCATAAGAATTTTTGAAACGAAGATGTTTTTTAGATACTTTTTTTAGAAAACTTTATAGCAGACAATTAAACATTTTTCAAGCTTGGTGAATAATTTTCATAGTTATAAGTTTGATTTTCAGAAAGTTGAAATTGAAGGACAGTATTAAGTAGCCATGGGAAAGATATAGCGAGGAACTCTGGCCAAAATCATTAATAGTAACTCATTTAGTGTTAAAGAGAGCAAATAGAATCCAATCCCCTCATGATTTGAGTTGCAGTCATTTCTATGATTATATTTGAAAAAAATATAATATCGACCCAAGTTATTCTTATTTAAATTAAATAACATTTTATGAGAATTTTTGAAACGAATGATCTTTTCAGACACACTATTTAGTTATAAGTTTTATTTTCAGAAAGTTGAAATCCAAGAACATCATTAAATAGGCATGGGAAGGACATAAAGAGAAACACTGGCCACAATCATCAATAGTAACGCACTCGGATAATGTTAAAGAGAGCAAGTAGGTTGTAATCCCCTGATGATGTGGTTTGCAGTGATTAATATTTAAAAAAAAATGAATTTAATGGAGATTGTGACAGCATGGACGAGTGACATATACTGGCAGTGAGGCCGATTGGTGGGAGATTTAGGGATTTTCACCATATGGCACTCAAATGTAGGTAGTTACCTTTCAAAATTCGCTCGGAAAACTCCCACACACTGCTACCAGTGGGTGGATGTTCATGCCATACACACAAGGAAAACGGGTCTGAATGTCCGAGTGTCTAACGCTGTGGTGCTCCATGTCTCAGGTTTCAAGTGCGGTCACGGCGGTACCATGGATGTTTGTAGTGGTTTGTGGTTCGAAATTCACTTTAAGCCGTAGATTTTGGTTTCATATGACTGTAAAAGCGTCACGGAGCCAAGTCACATTTCTGCCTACTGGTACTCCATTACAACAGTAGCTGTCTCCTTTTCCATGAGTAGATAGATACATGGGACGTACGTCCTGCACTGCAGGACACAGACGATTTGTCACAACAACAACAACAAGGAAAACACGATCTTGCGAATATAGAAAAAGCATTAATCTTTTGACTAAGAAAGTTTTATGAGACTTCATGAATAGCAACAGCAATAGATTAATTTAGAATTGTAAACATAACATTGGGCAATATCGTACAGTTTATTTATTTTCTTTTTTGTACAATAGGATTTTCTTATAAACAATTCTAGATTATTTCCCATCTAGAAAATGAAGTGTTAATGTAATCATATATTAAATTAATTATTCCATCATATATATGGAGGAATGTCTAATTGCTTTTCTTGCAAGAAAATAAAATAATATGCAAGCATGCATTTTTGATAGAATGATACATCAGTGGAAGAACATAACATATAAAGTATTAAAGATTAAGAAAAATATGCATTATTAAATAGGCAAATACCAGAAAATGATTGACAATAATTATTAATCTACAAATATTTTCAATATTTAAGTATATAGTAGTTACTTCTAAAATAATTAGATTGTGATCTTCAGAACCTACAATTTTATTTAAATTAGTGATTGTTATAGTAATGAGTATCAGTTATATTAATATTTAATCTTATGTTAATCAAATTAAAAATATCATGCTTAAGAAACGAGATTGTTTTAATTAATGCCAGTAAAAGCTATTCACTGTCATGTACTTTAGTTGTAATCAAGTGAGTTGCATAATGCTGGATTATTTTCTCCACATGGGATAATTCACTTTTAGAAACACTTTAGAAAGGTAATTCTCATTTTTCTTTATCGTAACTTCACAATCGTTTAAATGTTAAACGTATAATCTTTAACTTCACAATCGTATAAACGTAAAACTTCACAATCTTATAAACGTAAAACTTCACAATTGTATAAACACAAAACTTCACAGTCTTACAAACACAAAACTTTATAATCCTATAAACGTCAAACTTCACAATCGTTTAAATTTTAAACGTTTAGTCGTTAACCTCACACAATAAACGTTAAATCTTTAATCGTTAAATTCACAATCGTATAAACATAAAACTTCACAATTTTATAAACATAAAACTTCACAATTTTATAAACATAAAACTTCACAATCTTATAAACATAAAACTTCACAATCGTAAAGTAACAGCAGTGCAACCCTTGCTTATAGCATAAAGATTAACTGTCTTTGTATTACCAGCTGCATTAGAACAACATGTTTTTTTAAACATTTATTTGTAGGTATGGCGAATCTTTCAGTTTCTAAATCTTATTCACATTTTACATGACATGCGTTTGAATTTTACAAAGAATAATTTATAGATTGTTATTCAGAATTTTTAAATTCAATTTAACAATAGACTCCAAACACTTAGATTTCAATTGGAATAAATTGTAGAGACAAGCACATTATCTTGTAAGGAACATTTTCTTAAATTTGACACAAAATCAGAATAAAATACACTTAAGGATCATTTCCTTTAACTTCAAACCACATTGTCCGTAAAGAATCTTTATACCAACTGAATGACCTACATTCTTCTTCTTGTTGTCAGTAGAAATATCCTGATCTCCAAACAGACAGAAAATATCTCAGAAGAGGTATTTTGATCTCCAAACATTTAATTTTAAAACTTGTCCTTTTTTATCCATGCTGCTAGGTTTGCAGATTAGGTTCTGGGGCTAGATTCTCATCCGAACCAATATTACTTTTTGAAGCCATCTTGAGATTGTCCGCAGACTTCCTCTTCTTGACCATCTGCCGCCTTCTCGTTCGGACAATGTCCAGATGCTGCGAGACGTAGTGCTCGTCTGGAGCCAACGCAGAGGCCTTCTCCAGGCAGGTTTCGGCCTCTTCCATCAGTCCTCGTTCCACGTGCACTACACACAGGTTGTGGAGGGCTTGTACATTGTGTGGCTTCGTAGCTGAGGATGCTTTCGTAACACTGGGAACAAACATTCAAAGTAAAACTGTATTTTCATCACATTCGCAAACATGTATCTTTAAAATAAATATGAAATCCAATTAAAAATTACAATTTATCGTGGGTGAAAATGATTTAGGCATTACTTATTCAATGGGACATGATTTAGCCATTACTTATTCAAAGGAACATGATTTAGCCATTACTTATTCAATTGAACATGATTTAGCCATTACTTATTCAATGGAACATGATTTAGCCATTACTTATTCAAAGGAACATGACATTACTTATTTGATTTAGCCATTACTTATTCAATGGAACATGATTTAGCCATTACTTATTCAAAGGAACATGATTTAGCCATTACTTATTCAAAGGAACATGATTTAGCCATTACTTATTCAAAGGAACATGATTTAGCCATTACTTATTCAAAGGAACATGATTTAACCATTACTTATTCAATGGAACATGATTTAGCCATTACTTATTCAGTGGAACATGATTTAGCCATTACTTATACAAAGGAACATGATTTAGCCATTACTTATTCAATGGAACATGATTTAGCCATTACTTATTCAAAGGAACATGATTTAACCATTACTTATTGAAAGGATCACGATTTAGCCATTACTTATTCAATGGAACACGATTTAGCCATTACTTATTCAAAGGAACATGATTTAGCCATTACTTATTCAAAGGAACATGATTTAGCCATTACTTATTCAATGGAACATGATTTAGACATTACTTATACAAAGGAACATGATTTAGCCATTACTTATTCAATGGAACAGGATTTAGCCATTACTTATTCAATGAATTTGGTGTTATAAACTGAAATTTACAACACCAAATTATAGGTTAACAATAAACACTACCGGTTCTTACTTGGCCTGGACATTGTGTGGTTCGTAGCTGAGTATGCTTTCGTAATGCTGGGAACAGACATTCAAAGAAAACTGTATTTTCATCACATTCACAACATGTGTAATTAAAATAAATATGAAATCCAATTAAGACACTGTTTTTTTTTACTTTATTTGAATTTTTAAAAGAATTTAGGGTTAGAAAAGAAATACATGGTATTAATTTAAGATTCTTATTAAAAGGGTTATTTTTTATTTATTTATTTATATATCAATAATAAATAATATGTAATTAAATAGTAAGTAATTTATAGCTTAAATTATTGAAATTATTTATGTTTATTTATGAAAGCTCATGTTTTTATTTGCTTTAAATTAAACAGAAACTAAAAAGTTAAGTTAAGAAAATAACAAAACAAAAATGATTTAAATAAAAAATTCTATCATTTTTAATTTAATCGTAGATTGAAAACTACTTGCTCACCACTTATAAGTTAAAAAAAATAAATAAATAAACGATTTGTTTTTTTTGCATCGAATGCGTATTTTACATTTTTCTTAAAGATTAATAGCAGTTCATGTCTTTTTTATTAATGTCTGTAAAAAAAAAAATGGTAGAACGGAAGAAAATATCCTTTTAAATCAGTGTCATGTGCTATCTTTTATTTATACACTTGATAAATAAAAATTAACATGTGAAAATATATCATATGTTTCTTCTTCTTCATTGGCGCAACAACCCCATGATGGGACAAGCCCGTCTCCTACTGGCAAGTTTCGAGACAGTAGATGTTTTCTTTTTACGGGTTAGAATTCTCAGCTTTATGACCAATAAACACATTAGAACGGGACCTACGACTTAAAGACGATTCCGAACCACTACAAACATCCATAGTACTGCCGAAATTCGAACCCGAAACCTGTGCCACTGAGAGTCAGTTACTCGGCTATCAAGTCCTATATGCATATTTGAATATAAATACATGAAATGCATGTTTGAAGATATGCATTTCATATACCTAACAAATTAACCGCGCATATATTAATTTTATGTTTTAAATTTTGAAAAAATGCCTTCGTCTTTTTTATATTGTAATTATATCGAAGTCGAGTGACTAGCGTTCTGGCCCTCAATGACAGGGTTTGAGTCTCGGCGGTGCCATGGATGTTTGTAGGAATTCGGAATCTACTTTAAACCATAGGTGTCTATCTAATATGACTATTGAGAGTAGGGCAACAAATCCTACACCATAATAAGAAAGCATACCCTGTTTCGAAATCTGCCAGTAGGCAGATGGCTTTGGCCCACCATAGGACTGTTGCACCAATGAATAAGAATTATTTATATATATATATATATATGTGGGATTTATTTGTCTGGTAATCACCAGATAGCGATACCTTACGGTCACTTGTCTTTGACAGAGCTGTTTACAACGTGAGGGTGTATTGAACTTTGAACTCTGACCCCACGAGAAGGGCAGGGGCCCCGTGGATGAGAAAAGAAAGCCCCGCAGATGGGCGCGGAAGAGAACGCTGGGAGATGGCGAAACTGCAACGCGCTGCGTCAAACAGCGGTAGAAAATGGTTGTGAATGTTTAACAATTAATGTAAATATATTCATTAAATATGTGTTGTTGAGATAAAACCAACGCTTCGTTGATGTGTTTGGAAATACACCCCTAGACACCCACTGCAAAAGTACAGCCACTGTTAGACTGGTAGAGAAGTCTAACAAAACTGTAGGTTCGGCCGGGATGCATCTATTGAAACCGGTGTAATCCTACAGAAATTGGGGTTTCGGCCGGGATGCATCTTTTGCAAGCGGCTTAAATCTACAGAAATTGGGGGTTTGGCCGGGATGGATCTATTGAAACCGGTGTAATCCTACATAAATTGGGGTTTCGGCCGGGATGCATCCTTTGCAACTTAAATCTACAGAAATTGGGGTTTCGGCCGAGATGCATCTTTTGCAAGCGGCTAAATCTACATATATATGTAATCCCGATATTCGTTTTGGGTATGAAATTGCTCGAGGAGATCAGTTCTTCTGCATCAATTTTTTTTCATATTTCATCCAGTTTGTAACAAGTTAAAAACTCCCTAATTTGAAATCTCTCTTTTTCAATGGCGCATGGGGGTTGGGAGGGTTGGTTTGGGGAATTTTTCTTCTTATCATTATTTCATTATATGCAGATGTAAAGATTTTATTGTGGGAAAATTATGTCTGCATACAATGAAAATAAAATTGGACTTGAGATACAAGTTAATAAATTGAATATAAGAAAAAAGTATAATCGCAGGAGGGAAAAAAAATGTCGGAATATTATAAATATCTTAATAAACGGAAATATAGTACGCATGAGAAAGTAAGACATCGATAGGAAAGAAATGAAAAAAAAAAAGTGTGTGATACACGTATAAAAGAGATATTACCTCTTGCGCTGCATCTAGGTCCTTTATACTGTTGATATAGATGTCTCCCAACAGAATGAGGCCCTTCACATGGTCTGGATGATACTGAAAGGAAACAAATATTCATTCCTTCCAATCATTATGCGATAATGAGTTCTTGTGGTTGAATATCAAAAGGACTGATTGGTTTGCTTGTATTTTCATGATCTTTACATGAACTTCCAAAAATATTATTTCCTCTGCATTTAAAAGGAAAAATATTTTACATTGAAATAAAAAAAGATGTTCTTAATTAGCGTGGAGTATATAAACGATCTCTTCGCTGTGTTGTTGCGACTAATCCTCAGTGTCCGACAGAGCACGATGGACACCCCATGAGTACTCATATAACAAATGCGGGATGAAAAGTTCATAGGCTGACACATAGATGGCGCTACTAGTATTAAATCCATATAATTTTTAGTTAGTTCTAACCTTCAAAAGACACGTGTATACGTTTGATAGCTGTTGCACTATTAGTATGTGAGCTATAGTATTTTTAGTGAAGTTACAGCATTTTTAGTGTTCATCATGTGCAGTCCACTCGGCTGACTGTCGATTGGACTCCGGTGTGAAATGATGGAGCCATGTTTCATCCATTGCCACATATCGATGCGAAAATTCGGGTTTATTACGATTGAACAGCTCCAAACACTGCTTAGAATCATCAATTCGTTGTTGTTTTGGGTCGATTGTGAGCTCGCGCGGCACCCACTTTGGACAGAGCTTCCGCATATCCAAATATTCATTCACGATACGTCCAATACGTTCTTTGATATCTTTAGGATCTCAGCTATCTCAATCAACTTCACTTTACGGTTATCAGATATTATTTTGTGGACTTTTTTGATGTTTTCGTCGGTAACAGCCTCTTTGGGGCGTCCACTGCGTGCATCGTCCTCGGTGCTCATTTCGCCTCGTTTAAATTTAGAAAACCACTTCTCTACGGTTGATTTTCCTTGTGCAAAGTCCGAATAATGTTTATCAAGCCAATCCTTGGCTTCAATAGTATTTTTTTTTCGCCAAAAAACAATGCTTTATTCACACATGAAATTCCTTTTTATCCAATTTTTTTCAAACTAACATAAGTTGCTTTACTAAAAATGCTATAACTCACATACTAATAGTGCAACAGCTGTCAAATTTATACACGTGTCTTTGGAAGGTTATGGCTAACTAAAAATCATATGGATTTAATACTAGTAGTGCAATCTATGTGTCAGCCTATGAACCTTTCAGCCCACCTGCTACAAACATCCATGACACCGCCAGGACTCGAACCCGAAACCCGTGCCGCTGAGCGTCAGAGCACTAGACACTCGGCCATTCAGATACAATCTCTTTGTGAATTGTTTAACGGACAATCATGGTGCAATTTTAATCATTTGTATATGAACTTGACAAAAACATGGCAAAATTTCGTAACGGTCTGATAAATCCTTACTGATGCCCTAATCTTTATAGCAATGAGTGTATATAAAATCGAAATACTTTTATTACATAATTGTTATTATTATAACTTGTAAAATATTTTCCCTTTTGCTATGCTCGAGAATGTTCAAGATTTATAACACATAAGGTGATGAACTTTTTTATTGAAGGAAGTATCTTATTAACATAATAAAGTGGCATTAAGATATTTTTGTGGATTAGTGGTTATTGGTTCAGATAACACCCTAAATTGAGTTTCTCCATTAAATAAATATAATAATCTACCGATGGCGACGTCGTCTCCACATTGGGGTTATCATGAATTAACCTCTTATCTCATTATTCAATATAAGTAGCGAGCAAGTACTGCTTCATTGTGCACTCCACTCAGCGAAGATAACACATTCAACGTAAATAACATTAGTACTCAATGAGTAAATTTGCACATTCTATCAGAAAGTTCATTATTTGTTTTTCTTGATCCTGTGATGTTGACTATTATGATGTTGAATAGATGTTGACTATTATGATGTTGAATAGATGTTGACTATTATGACGTTGAATTGATGTTAACTCTATTCTGATTTGACGTCCATAGCTTTACATTTGGATGAAGTTTTACGAGAGAAAAGCATATTTGTTTTTCATAGATTTATATTTAGTCGGAGGGCCTGAATGGCTAGCGCTCGGTACCACAGGTTTCGGGTTCGAATCCCGGCGGTGCCAATGATGTGTGTAGTGGTTCGGAATCCACTTTAAACCGTAGGTCCCCGTCTAATAGTATCGTAGAGCGTTGCGGGGGCATTGTTACTCCGCGTCCGTGGCTTATCTTCAAGTTATACGCGCCCCCTGGGTAATGGAAACTGAGTAATGTCTGTGCAACTCTTGCCTTAAGGCATCCAAGACCAAGCTGTCTAAGTGTTTGCCAGCTGTATTAGATAAAAAAAAATAATTTAGTCGGCTTCTTTCTTACAACAGTCAATGATTACAGAAATTTTTTATTGTTTTTTATTGTATTTTGTATTGTTTCTAAATGTAAATTGAATACACTTCTCACACGTTACAATATCATCAGCATTTAATTCCATCTAGAAATTTAATTGCTTTTAGCTTAATTATTATTACAATTGTCCAAAGACTAACAATAATTTTTTTTCTATAAGTGCAAATTTCATATGCATACATTAGTAAATTTTTTTTAGGACCTGATGGCCGAGTGGCTGATGCTACACACAGATTTCGAATCCCGGCGGTGCCATGGATGTTTGTAGTGATTCGAAATCCACTTTAAACCGTAGGTCCCGGTCTAATAGGATCGTAGAGCTTTGTGGGTGTAGTGTTACTCCCGTCCGTAGCATATCTCCAAACTACACGTGCCCCCTGGATAGTGCTAAATGAGTAATATTGGTGCAGGCCTTGAATACGACATGAAAATTAACTGTCTCTATATTGCCAGCTGCATTAGAACAACAACATTTTATTCAGTTTCTTTCTTACAGTAGTGAATGGTTAAAGCAGTTTTTTATTGTAAATGCAAATTGAATACATTTTCACACAATAAAATATCATCTGTATTCAAATACATTTAGAAATTTTAATTGCTTGAAACTTAATTATTGTTATAGCTGTCCAAAGACCAACAGTATTTTTTTTCTATAAGTATATAAATTTTGCAGCGCTTGCCTTAAGGCATCAAAGACAACTGTCTAAGTGGTTGCCAGCTGCATTTGAACAAAAAGTATATAAATTTTATATTCATACATTGATGCATTTTGAATTCTCTATTTGTCAACCAAGTTTAGAATCATTGATATACACTGAAGTGACAAAAGTCATGGGATACCTCTTAATATCGTGTCGGCCCTCCTTTCGCCCGGCGAAGTGCAGCAACTCGACGTGGCATGGACTCAACAAGTCGTTGGAAGTCTTCTGCAGGAATATTGAGCCATGCTGTCTCGATAGACGTCCATAATTGTGAAAGCGTTGATGGTGCAGGATTTTGGGCACGAACAGACCTCTCGATGATGTCCCATAAATGGTCGATGGGATTCATGTCGGGCGATCTAGGTGGCCAGATCATTCGTTGGAATTGTCCAGAATGTTCTTCAAACCAATCGCGACCAGTTGTGGCCCGGTGACATGGCGCATTGTCATCCATAAAAATCCCATCGTTGTTTGGGTACATGAAGTCCATGAATGGCTGCAAGTGATCTCCAAGTAGCTGAACATAAGCATTTCCAGTCAATGTTCGGTCCAGTCGCACCAGAGAACCAAGTCCATGCCATGAAAAAACAGCCCACACCATTACGGAGCCACCACCAGCTTGAACAGTGGCTGACAGTTTGGGTCCATGGCTTCGTGGGGTCTGCGCCACACTCGAACCCTACCATCAGCTCTTACCAACTGAAATCGTGACTTATCGGACCAGGCCACGGTTTCCATTCATCTAGGGACCAACCGATATGCTCACGTGCCCACGAGAGTCGCTGCAAACGATGTCGTTCTGTCAGTAAAGGCACTCGAGTCGGTCTTCTGCTGGAATAGCCCAAGAAAGCCAAATTTCTCCGCACAGTTCTAACAGACAAGTCCCTTGTACGTCCCACATTGATTTCTGCGGTTATTTGACGCAGTGTTGCTTGTCTGTTAGAATTTACGACTCTTTGCAGACGTCGCCGGTCTCGGTCGTTAAGTGCAGGCGGTCGACCACTGCGCTGTCCATGGTGGGATGTTATGCCTGAAATTTCATACTCTCGGCACACTCTTGACACAGTGGATCTGGGAATGTTGAATTCCCAAACGATTTCCGAAATGGCATGACCCATGCGTCTAGCTCCAACTAACATTCCGCGTTCAAAGTCTGTTAATTCCCGTCGTGCGGTCATCATCACGTCAAAACCTCTTCACATGAATAATTTGAACAGAAATGAAAGCTCTGCGAAAGCACTGCGCATTTATACCTGTTCTACGCGATGCTACTGCCACCTGAAAATTTGCATATTGCTATCCCATGACTTTTGTCACTTCAGTGTATAATATCCCATACATTTCAGATATTACATGTTTTCTATATATATTTGCTAGAGATGTCGAAATATCTGATGCCTGTAATGTACGATTACTATAATTATATAAAATACATTTTTTATAAGGTAATAACTTAAATTATTAATAAATTATGAATTACTTAATTAACTAATTTTATAAATAGTTTACTGGTAACCTGTAAAAGCCTCCTAGCTATCAAAATGTACAGGTAACTATTAGTTATACTAACTAAGTAACTATTACTATTAACTACTAACTAGATAACTATTAGTTATTACTAAAGTTGTCTCTTCAAAAATTAATTAAGGATTAGTTTAGAATAAACCATTTAATTTAAAATTATTTTTTAATTGAATTTAGTCAACATCATTGAAATTTAGAAAATTTATATATCATTCAAATCCTTACATGATGTAACTGTGCTTTCTCTTACACATTGGCAAGAGTCCCTTTGATGTACAGGAGAAATGGTCAAAAACCTTCGAAACTTCCAACGAGACGAAGTACAGCGCAACCTGTGCTCCCACTGAGAAACTTTTAGTTTAATCTCTCATCCCGAGAGGAAATACATTTAGAACAGCCCTGGTGTTATTAATTGGCTTGCAGACTCTCACCCGGAGATTAAGTATATTTAGCACATTCTGCGCGGTCCAAGTTACGGGTTTTCGGCTTAGAAGACGAGTCCTTTCACAAATCTATAATCCACTATCTTTAAAATGTGATACATATTGTATGCCTCTAATTGTATGTGTGTGTGTGAGTAAATAAAATTGTGAGTTCTCAAACCTGTGCCTCAAATATCTCAACCCAACAACAACCAGTTACAATATGGTTACCGAACCTGCTTAGTACAATACTAGGAAATATTATTTAAATCTCTTCAAATATTCTAATCATATTAAAATATTCTAAGAAATTGGTACGAAATTCAATTCAGTGTAATTTTTAAACATTGGACTTAAATCGAAAATGATGGTTGATGATAAAATAAATCAATCGTAAATAAATAATTAAATTGCATATCAAAATATGAGATTACTTGAACACAAAAGAAGGAGAAGCAATCAAAAGATGGCAAGTCAAACACTTACTTGTCTCAATTGCTTTAGTAATGGCAGTGCATCGTTAGGTCTCTTTGCTTCGGAAAGCAATAGGGCCAAGTTGAAAAGGGCACTTCGGAAGTCGGATTTCAACTGAAACAAAACAGCGTGGCCATTAACATAAAAGAGAATGAGAAGAAATATAACATTGCGCAAAAAAATGCATCCTTCTTAAAATAATTGGTGCAAAATAAGTATAAGAATAATATATTTTGCATCCAAAATGTTGGAATTGACTGAAAATAATTTTTGTTCTTGAATAATAAAACTACTGGCTTTTATTCAAATTCAGTGTCAATTTTAATAGTGCTAACTTTAATATTGCAATTAATATTAATATCAAAAAGATATTGTCTCTTGAAATTAAATTCATTTTGATAGATATTTAAATTGTACAGAATTAGTGTGACTAATTTAAAACAATACTTAAACGAACACAGTACTAAGACGAATTAATACAATTATTAGTACAGATTAATGCAATCTTTAATATGAGTTAATACAATTACTAATAGAAATAATACAATTACTAATACGGATTAATACAATCTTTAATATGAGTTAATACAATTACTGATATGAAATAATACAATTACTAATATGAATTAATACAATTAGTAATACGAATACAATACTAATACGAATTACTACAATTAGTAATACAAATACAATACTAATACGAATTAATACAATTACTAATATGAATTAATACAATTACTAATATGAATTAATACAATTACTAATATGAATTAATACAATTAGTAATACGAATTACTACAATTAGTAATACAAATTAATACAATTACTAATACAAATACAATACTAACACGAATTAATATAAATATAATACCAATAAGAATTAATATAAATACAAAACTAATGCGAATTAATATAAATACAAAACTAACACGAATTAATATAAATACAATACTAATAAGAATTAATATAAATACAAAACTAATGCGAATTAATATAAATACAAAACTAATACGAATTAATAAAATACAATACTAATACGAATTAATAAAATTACTAATAAAATACAATATTAATATGAATTAATAAAAATACTAATAAGAATTAATATAAATACTAATATGAATTAATACAAATACTAATATGAATTAATACAATTACTAATATGAATTAATACAATTACTAATACGAATTAATACAATTCTTTTGGATATCTTAAAGAAATTTTTTTCATTCATGGAGACTAATGCTTATAAATAGAAATAATGTAGCTTTTATAAAGTTCATGGCCAACTTGAAATATTTGTAAATATCCCAACATTAGAAAAAAATATTATAAATTTGTTAAGTTTTATAATAACATTTATTAACATTCTTAAAATATTTAGGAACATCATTTATCTCATTTCTCAGCAATAACAATCCAAATGCAACCTTTTTTTACGATGGTAATTTACGACCTCTACAAAATGTCCCAAACAGATTTTTATCTTTAAGAATATATTACCTTATATCACGTCTTCCTTAGTTTTTGTGACAGTTTCTTCCACTGAGACCTGTACGATATAATTTACCTCCTTCAGTTACTTTATTCAGAATCTCAGCAAGGAACAAACAAATGCCATGAATAAGATAAATTGCCATCTAGGAATAGAAGTCCGGGACTTCTTTTTTCTCTCCAGGCACTACTGTGAACGTGGAACGCATTTCATTTCGAAGCATATAACTCAAGCTTAAAGTACGTGCTTGTCAATAGGCGCCGCTGCGCTCAACGCCCTACACTCCAGTAAACATCTGTCATTGCTGATGCGTTGACTAATGTATCACTCGCTGGAATTTCCCTAAAAAAAAGGGAATAATCGAGTTTGTTTTCTACAGCCAGCTATTGATATAATCCTCCATTGGAAAAGATCTTTACTTCCCTACGAGAAGCGACAATGTTTTGTTTCTGGATTTTAAAAGAAATTGATGGTAAAAGTCTAATAAGGTTCAATAGGACTTTCTGCTTTTGTTCTTTCAGACAACTTTCCTTCTAAGAAAGTGTTGTAGTGGGAAAGATTGATGTTGTTTGCTCGTCTTTCATAAAGTGCAAATAAATATCACACAAGATAAAAAATCTGTTGATTTTTGTCTTCAACATGAAGGAATCTGTTTTTTGCCTAGAATCCATAATCCATATAGTATCCACGAGTAAGCATTTCCCATTGCTGATGCGTTGACATGTATCACTCGCAGGAATTTCCCTAAAAAAATGGAATAATCGAGTTTGTTCCCTGCAGAAAACTATTGATATAATCCATTGGAAAATATCTTTTGCTCCCTACAAGAAGCGACAATGCTTGGTTTCATAGAGTTTCTGGATTTTAAAAGAAATAAATAGTAAAAGTCTAATCAGGTTTAACAGGACTTTTGCTTTTTGTTCTTTCAGAAAACTTTCTTTCCGAGAAAGAGATTGTGCTGTGAAAGATTGATGTCGTTTGTTCGCCCTTCATAAAGTGCAAATAATAGAACTAGATAAAGTACAAATAAATATGGCATAGGAAAAGAAATCTGGTGATTTTTGTCTTCAACTTGTAGGTCTAATCCACTACTCAGTAGTAGGTCTTTCCTACAATAATCAACAATGTTTCGTTTCATGTGTTTGGTTTTTAAAGGAAATTGATGGTAAAAGTCTAATCAGGTTTAATAATACCATCCGTTTTTTCTTTATTCTTTCGGACAACTTTCTTTCTAAGAAAGTGATGCCGTTCATTCGCCCGTCATAAAGTGCAAATAAATATCACCTATGAAAAGAAAATATGATGATTTTTGTCTTTAATTTGAAGGTCTAATTTGCTTTTTGCCCATAATCCATATAATCCATTAGTAAAGAGCTTTTGTTTCCTATGAGAGGCGACAATGGTGTTTCTGGATTAAAAAAAAATCAATGGTAAAAGTCAAATAAGGTTTAATAGGACTTTCTGCTTTTTCTTTGTTCCTTCGGACAACGTTCATTCTAAGAAAGGGATTTTGGTGTGGATGATTGATGTCTTTTGTTCGCAATTTATAATGTGCGAATAACTATCACATAGAAAAAAAATTGATGATTTTAGACTTCAATTTCTGGTAACTGATGATTTTTATCCTCAACTTAACAATCTATTTTTAGCCTAGAATGAATGACTAATGTTTCACTCCCAGGAATTTCCCTAAAAAAAGGGAATAATCGAGTTTGTTTCCTGCAGCCAGCTATTGATATAATCCATTGGAAAAGAGCCATTGTTCCCTACTAGAAGCGACAATGTTTTGTTTCGTGATGTTTCTGGATTTTAAAAGAAATAAATGGTAAAAGTCTAATCAGGTTCTATTTCTTTGTTCTTTCAGACAACTTTCCTTCTAAGAAAGTGATTGTGGTTTGAAAGATTGTTGCCATTTGTTCGTCCTTCATAAAGGTCGAATACATATCAAATATAAAAAGAAATTGATGATTTTGTAGATGTAAGTCTTGTAGATGTAAGCAGATGTAAGTCTAACCAGTTTTTAGCCTAAAATGTATGACAAATATTTCATTTCCAGGTATTTCCCTAAAAAAAGGAACATTCGAATTTGTTTTTCACAGCAAGCAATTGATATAATCCAATGGAAAAGAGCCTTTGTTTCCTACAAGAAGCGACAACGTGGTGTTTCTGGATTAAAAAATCTGATGATTCTTGTCCTCAAGAAGGTCTAATCTGCCTTTTGCCTAGAATCCATAATCCATATAATCCATTGGAAAAGAGCCTTTGTTTCCTACAAGAAGGATAATGTTTTGTTTTGTGGTGTTTTCTGGATTCTGAAAGAAATGGATGATAAATTTGTAATCATGTTTAATAGAACTTTTTGCTATTACTTTGTTCTTTCAGGCAACATTTCTTCTAAGAATGTGATCATGGTGCGAAAAAATGATGTTGTTTGTTCATCTTTCATAAAGTCCAAATAAATGTTACACATAAATTAAAAATCTGTAGATTTTTGTCTTCCTCTTGAAGGTCTAATCTGATTTTTGCGTAGAATCCATAATCCATATAATCCACTGGAAAAGAACCTTTGTTCCCTAAGGGCAGCGAAAATGGGGTTGTGGTGTTTTTGAATTTTAAAAGAAATTGATGCTAAAAGTCTAATCAGATTTTATAAGACAATGAATGTGATTGTGGTGTGAAAGACTGATGTCGTTTGTTCGCCCTTCATAAAGTGCGAATAAATATCACATGAAAAAAGTCTGATGATTTTTGTCTTTAACTTGAAGATCTAATCTGCTTTTTGCCCAGATTGATCCATTGAAAAAGATAATTTGTTTCATACGAGAAGCGGAAATGTTTTGTTTTGTGGTGTTTTCTGGATTTTAAAAGAAATTAATGGTAGGAAGTCCAATGAAGTTTAATAGGGCCTTCTACTTTTTCTTTTATTTCTTTCTAAGAAATTGGCGTGAAAGATTGAGGTCATTTGTTCACCCTTCATAAAGTGCAAATAAATATCACATAGAAAAAATATCTGATGATTTTTGTCTTCAACTTGAAGATCTAATCTGCTTTTAACCTAGAATGTATTTTTATATATAGTATATAAATAATCATGACCCATTAAATGCCGCACATTACCCTTATTTCATAAGAAGATGCTCATTAGTCACCCGAAATAAATGTGTAGTTTCCACAGGTGGAGTCAATTATATATCCATTAGCAGATTTTATAAAAATCTTCATAAAGTTTCCCTTTTTAAGAAAACTCAAAATCGTTTCAAATTCAATTAAAATTCAAGTTTTGTTATTTAATACCAATAATCTCTTATTTTTTTAAGCAATCTCATTTTAAAATCAATAATTTTACCATGAGAAGTGGCTTAACATATATAAACTATTGACAATATTAATGAATAAAGATCTTCTGAAATCTCTTTTTTTCAATTCCTTCTATTAGCTCACACTCTCCCTATATATTATATTGTTCAAATTTTTAATTGTTCATAAAATACTTTTTATTCATCCACTCAAATTCAAATACATTTTTTTTGAACTTGTTGTGGATGACACTTGATGTTAATACAGTTTATTCAAATATTAATTCAGTAATTTAATTTAATTAATTAATTTTAGATTTAATTTGCAAATATCTACCAATAGATGGCGCCAGATAAATTTAAAAAAATTATTGAAAATTATTTATAAAGAACTTTCTGCAAGAGAGTGAAAAACAGGTAGGAAGTGACTTAAATTTTTTTTTTTATATTACTTGTTTTATTAGTAGAGATAAAGTTAGTGTTCTAAACTGCTTCATGATAACATAACGTACATAATAATTAAAAAGTTAATTTTAAAATCTTCATTAAATTTTTACCTCCACAGCTTTTCGGAACCATTTTTCCGCCAGAGTAATATTCTTCTCGTCCATGGCTAACATGCCAAGGTGGAAATAGACTCTTTCGTTCACATCTTTTCCTTCTAACAGCATTTGCAATCTTTAAAAAATTATTATAAATTAATTATTGAGGATATTTTCTTTTGCAAGAATTATACAAGTGAAAACAAATAAGTTTTTATATTCATCCATTTGTAAACTTTTTTAATGATTATAAACATTAATAAGAATTTTTGTTATTATTTATTTATTCATTTTATAATTTATTCATTTTGTTATAATTAATTTATTTTTATTTCTTATGCATACATGATGAAATTTATAACATTATAAAGTATGAAGTACTAACAATACTGAAGTACAACATACTAAGAAACACATGGAAGATTTGCTCTTCATAAGCATGAAAGATTAGCGGAAATATGTGGGATACAATGGAATACAATACAATAAGTGGAATACAGTGAATCTAATATCTGCTAATAGGAGAGAAAAGTTCTAAATGTTTAAGCTACAATGTATACTAATAACGTACTTTATAAGCATAAAAGATTTGCTGAATTAAGTGGAATGCAGTGAAATACAGTGAATCTAACATCTGCTAATTTGAGAGAACAGTTTGAAATTTTCGGCTACAGCGGACTAAGAAAGTGTTTCAGTAGCATGAAAGATTTGCGGAATTAAGTGGAATACAGTGAATACAGTAGATTTAGTGGAATACAGTAAATTAAGTGGAATGCAGTAAATTAAGTGGAATGCAGTGAATCTAATATCTGCTAATAAGAGTGAAAAGTTTTGCATATTTAGGCTACACTTTATGCTAATAACGTAATTTATAAGCATAAAAGATTTGCTGAATTAAGTGGAATGCAGTGAAATACAGTGAATCTAACATCTGCTAATTTGAGAGTACAGTTAGAAATTTTCGGCTACAGCGGACTGAGAAAGTGTTTCAGTAGCATGAAAGATTTGCGGAATTAAGTGGAATACAGTGAATACAGTAGATTTAGTGGAATACAGTAAATTAAGTGGAATGCAGTGAATCTAATATCTGCTAATAAGAGTGAAAAGTTTTGCATATTTAGGCTACACTTTATGCTAATAACGTACTTTATAAGCATAAAAAATTTGCTGAATTAAGTGGAATGCAGTGAAATACAGTGAATATAGTGGAATACAGTGAATCTAACATCTGTTAATTTTTAAACAGTTTGAAACTTTAGGCTACAACGAAATTACAAAGACCTTCATTAGCATGAAAGATTTGCGGAATTAAATGGAATGCAATGAATACAGTAGATTAAGTGGAATACAGCAAATCTGAAAGATCTGTTTTTATACTATTAAGCAACAATCACAAGAATACAAAACAATAGTAAGCAGACTGCCATTAAATCATGTTTTCTCTTTCAAAATGGAATACAGTATTTTGTGTCTAAAAGGATCCATTTCCTCCACGGAGACATAGTATATATTTTTTATAAGCAGAAACTAAATTATCATAAGCCAAATCGAAATAGAAACGTGGAACATTGTTTAAAAAAAGAAGCTTCAATTGCCATATTTAAATTAAATGGCTGTTAAGAATTGAGAATGTTTTTAACAGAAAGTACTTTATGAAGACATTTCAGGAGTTGAAATTATTTCTTTTTTCAATATAATTAAGGCGTTATATATTAATAAAATCTGTCTATTCTGGAAAAGCATAGGATGAAATTGCTCAACAACATATTCTTTGGAATGAGCCTTTTCACTTGAACTTTTCTTTGTATTGGATATAAATATCGCTTTTCTCTTGTCTTTAGCCATTGATTGAATATGTATGGGAAAGTCTCTCGTCAACTGCTCATTTGCGGTCAGTTAAGCCGTGGCTATATCCTATGTCAATCAATACCAATTTACCACGTATGGGGATCAAAGAAGCTTTGCAGAAAATGTGCAGGGAATACGTTTAAATCGATAAAAACATTAACATGCAAAAATCTATGCTCTTTATGCTCTAACATGCTCTTTTAAATCGATAAAAAATATTAACATCTAAAGCATTTTTAAATCGATGAAAACATTTTTAGGGGAGAGAGAATTTCTTAACTATTAATATTTTGTGTCAAAAGGATTGATGTAGTTATTAATCATTTATTTTTTCTACTATTAATAGTTTCTGTCAAAAGGATTGATCGTTATTAATCATTTATTTGTTCTACTATTAGTAATAGTTAATAGTTTTTGATATTTTTCAAACCTATTTAAAAACGTATGAATAAAAGCAATTAAATGTAATGGGTGAAACGATCTTTCCAGCCAAAATATTGAAATTAAGAATTCGTTTATATTACAAAGCCTTAATGCAGGTTATTTTAAGTGAATTTAAATTGAACTTGAATGTACATTTATACCTATGAGATTTTTAAACATTATGTACATGGAACTATTGTCTTAGAAATTGAAAGCCGCAGAATCTGTGGCCCTCACAGCTAAAAATTATTGATCCTTTCTTAGAAAATTATTTTTACGCATATATATATATAAACTTAATTAACAGTTATATATTTTTTATTTTTGCTGGGGATTTACGATTGATTAACCATTCTATACTTTATTGCGTGACTTTATATGGAGGCAAAATTAAAATTTATAAGAAATTAGTGAAAATAAAAATACAGTAAAAAAAAGATTTTTTTTTTCTTATAAAGATTTACAAAAAAATTTTTTAAATGGAGATCTTGACGTAAAAATAAAAAAAAAAAAAAAAAAATGTTTAAAAAAAAATTTGTTTAAAAGTAAAAAAAAAAAAAAAATGTTTATTAAAAATTAAATTGATTAGTTCAATTAGTTTCATTAGTTCAATTAGATAATCATTGAATTCCACAAATTTAATGCTTTAAAAGTTTATAAATTTAAAATTATTTTTTATGAGTAATTAATAAAAAACAAATCATACTGATAACATTACAAATTTTGCATAATTTTGGAATACTGGGATATAAAAAGGAACATAACATTTAAATCCCATGATTAAATTGATTGACATTGCAGCAATAAATAAATTGATTGACATTACAGTAATAAATAAATTGATTGACATATAAGAAATACCTATTATAAGCCGTCTTTCGCTTGTGAGGCCCTCCTTCTTCTTGAATCAAAATGGCCGAATTCAGCAGAGCTTGCTACAAAAAATTATGAAAGATTTCTCTAAAATATACTATTTTGAATACGCCATTTATCTAAACAAATGTCAAGCTTATTTAAACATTTAGGTTAAATGCTTAAATTCACGTTGTTAGAAAGTAAAATATTTATATGTATGTAACATATTTATTTTGACACTTTTCCTTTTTTCCGGTATTCATCAAAGGTTCTGGAAAATTATTCGTATTTATGTATGAGATAAAAAAATGCATGATACCATTGTTACAATAACATTAATTTATTGTAAAACATTGTTCTATAACACAAACAAGTAATAAAAAAATTTTTTTAAGTCAATTCCTACTTTTTATTTACTATATTGCAGAAAAGTCCTTTACGAATAAAGTTGAAATTTTGCTCTTACATCTGGCGCCATCTATTATTAGATACATGCAACTTAAATCCAAAAAAAACCTAAAATTAATTAATTTAATTTAATGAATTAATTAATATTTGAAAAAACTGTATCAACATCAAGTGTCATCCATTACAAGTTTCAAAAATGAAATTTGAACTTGAGTGGAGGAATAAAAAGTATTTCATGAACGATTGAAAATTTGAACAAGATATATATAGGGAGAGTGTGAACTAATAGTAGGAATTGAATAACATTTTTCTATACACATTAAAAATACTTTTAATAATAGAAATTATTAGACATAAATTTCATTTGTTGTAGTATTTTTAAATTAATTAGTAGAAAAGTAATCAAACTTCTATTCCCAGTTGTATAACTGCACACGATTTTAACTAACCTTAAAAATAGTGACTTAAAATTATTTTTCTGCAAAGATGTCAATTTCATTTTCTCATATGAAATGATTTTTTTTCTAAATAAATTATTCTTAGATTTGTATGAATTTGAAGGGGATTAATATCTCAAAGACAAAAGGAGAGAAAATATTAATTTTTAAAAATAGAAATTAAATTAAAGTTGATTTATTTCAAGATATCTGAAAGAATAATTTTTTTTCCTCTTAAAAAATATAATGAGAAATCAATTTCAAAGTGCGAAATGAACAAAAATCAAATCGCTGTTAAAAAAATAATTAAAAAAAACTGGAGCTAGTTTAGCTTAATGGAAACAAAACAACAACGAAAAAAAAAACACTCAACCATAACAACAACAACAAACACTCAACCGCAACAAAAACAAAAAAAAACAATAACACTCAACCACATCAATAGCAAAAAAAGCACTTAACCACAACAATAACAAAAACCACTCAATCACAACAACAAAAATCAAAAAAAAAAACAAAACCACTCAACCACAACAACAAAAAAAACCACTCAACCACAACAAAAAACACTCAAACACGACAACAACAAAAAACCACTCAACCACAACAAAAAAACTCAAACAACAACAACAAAAAAAAACCACAACAACAAAAAAACCACTCAACCACCACAACAAAAAAAAAAAAAAAAAAAAAAAAAAACTCAAACATCACAACAACAACAAAAAAACCCAACAACTACAGGGAAAAAAACCGAATCATAACCACTAACAGAATACCACTTACAGAAATTATAAAATAAATTATCATCATTTTGTTTCTACGGTAAGTGTACAAATTTGTATAGATTTGGTTCTAATAAAGACATAGATAACAACAAATTATCATTCAACGGTTTTGGACAATCTATTTGTAACTCAATCATTTATATAGGAAACGGTATTATTCATTTCTGGTAAACATTTTCCGATGTCTTTATATTGTTGCGCATTAAGGTTTGAATACTCTAAAATAGTGCTTTTTTTAATTCAATTGAAATCAAATCCACACTAACTTACTTCATGTCTGGGGTTGATCTTCAGAGCTTTATCAAAAGACGTCATCGCCAAATCTGTCTTTCTTTGTTCCAAAAATACTACACCCAACTGCAGGTAAAGAAACAATAATAAATTTCCACTTGCAGAAATCATCTTAAAACAAATTATTATTCGACAGTTTTTGATAATCCATTTGTAATTCATTGATTTTTAATTTTTAATTTAAATTAATATTAATTAAATAATAATATTTATTATATATAATAATTTTTAATTAATTTTTATAGAAAATTGGATTAAAATTCAATTCAAAGAAACATTTTCCGATGACTTTATGCTGTAGCCTTTTTTCTTCGAGAAGAGATATAGCATTTCCGTTCCCAGGGGAAAAGAATGTATATATACACAGTAGATAAACAGCAGATAGACAGTGTCGTGGATATTTATATTACATGTAATTAGTGTTTTGGGTTAATGAGAACAACCGTCCAACAATTTCTGTCACTCAAATCTGACAACAGATAATCAATGTCATGGATAATGAAATTAGCAATTGTCTGTTTGATCTTCACAGGTAAAAACAATTACAGATGGAATAAGGACTACGCCATGAGTTGTTGCTTCGTGATTGGTGATAGAGCATGGACTGAGAAAGTGTCCACTCCAATGAGAAGCGAGGGAATCTGACGCCCCTTACTCTTGACGGATTTTATTAAAGGAAGGTTTGTGGAGAAGGAGAAGAAGAGTGTTCTGTGACGAGTGTGAAGTTATGTTTATTGTGCTGAAGTTTTCCTCTTTTTCTGTGAAGTGTCTGAACAGGCCAAAGACTTCGTCTGTTTACAAAGTGAGTTTCTTGTAGTTCCGTGTATCCCATCGTGTGTTAATTAAGGCCTGATGCAGACCGGGTGCATTAGATTCGTCGTAGACTCGAGAAGTCTGAAAATCTCCGACCTTCCAGGGTATTGCAATAGTGATCACCATTGATCGTTTGACCCCGAGAAAGGAAAGCAATGTGAAGTGGGCTTTTCATATCAGAAGAAAAAACCGCCATGATTTTGCCTTTACTCTGCATGACGTTGCTCTTCTTTCATCTCAAACATGACGGACGACACTCCTGGCCGACAGACAGCTTGTTTGCGACTAATCATCAATGTCCTGCAGTGCGGGACGGACATCCCATGAGTGATCTATTCATGGATGGAGGCAGAGGGGCAGCTCCTGTTGTGATGGAGTACCCGTAGGTAGAAGTCTGACTTTTGCTCCGTGACGCTCTTACAGTCATATGAGACCAAGACCTACGGCTTAAAGTGGATTCAAAACCACTACAGACATTCATGGTACCACCGGTACTCGAACCCGAAACCTTTGGTACCGACGGCCAGAGCACTAGCCACTCGACTATTCGGGCCCACAGCCAGCTTATACCAGGTGGTTGTGAAGGGCAAGTGTCATCAAGGGCAAATCCATTCCTCAATAGGGTTTCTGTTCTTTAGCTTTCCGCTTTATCCTACGCATAGTTTTGTTACACTCACACACATGCACCAAATTACGACCACAGTTCCGTTTTCATTTGATATACCCCTCTAAATATGTTTGTATGATTTAATTTTCTGGACAAGTGCAACTCATCCTTCCTAGAGTGTATGTATAAAATATATCAAACTATTATAACTTTTCTGAGAAAAATAGACGAGATTCTTACATTGTAATGTATATCAGCATTGTGGTCATCCAGTTGCAATGCTTTCTCGTAGACGTCTTGTGCTTCTCGGGTCCTGCAAAAAAATGAAATTTCAAAATTCTGTTTTTTGTATGACAAATAAAAAAACGGAAAAATTGCTGATCAATGCCTGACCTGTTTAATCTGATGAGTATGTCTCCTCTGTTGATGTAGGCCTCGACGTAATCTGAACGCATCCTAATCGCCTCTTGATATAACTGGAAAAAATCACTAACTTTACATGTGATGTTAAAATCTAACAATTACAATAATTTAATAAATAAAATAGGTATTATATTGTTAATTCGGGAGATATTGTTTTATATGTAACTGTTGTTTCTTATCCCACTTGGTCGACAGCAGCATCTAGAACAAGTCCAAAACCCGCTTAAACCGACGAGTCATAATAAAGAGCAAAAATATAAATATAATATGCCCACGTTATCACTAGGGCAAAAATTGTGGTTTCTTATCCCACTTGGTCGACAGTAACATTCTAACCAAATTTATGAAACTGTATATCTCAAACCGACAAATTATGATAAAGGATAAAAAATGCAGCTTCTTTTTGTCCTTGACCTTGCAGCACAAGAACATGAGGCACCCAAAGGGAAAAGTCTGACTTTACCCACCCCCGGTTATACCAAAGCACTGGGTACCCATCTTTTACTAACAGATGGGCTGAAATGTTCATAGGCTGACACATAGATGGCGCTACCAGTATTAAATCCATATGATTTTTAGTTAGCCCTGACTTTCAAAAGACACGTGTATAAATTTGACAGCTGTTGCACTATTAGTATGTGAGTTATAGCATTTTTAGTGTTCATCACTTGCAGTTCAGTCGGCTGACTGTCGATTGGACTGCGGTGTGAAAGGATGGAGCCATGTTTCATCCATTGTCACACAAAAATTCGGCTTTATTACGATTGAACAGCTCCAAACACTGATTAGAATCATCCATCCGTTGTTGTTTTGCGTCGATTGTGAGCTCGCGCGGCACCCACTTTGAACAGAGCTTTCGCATATCCAAATATTCATTCACGATATGTCCAGCACGTTCCTTTGATATCTTTAGGGTCTCAGCTATCTCAATCAACTTCACTTTACGGTTTTCAGAAATAATTTTGTGGACTTTTTTGATGTTTTCGTCGGTAACAGCCACTTTGGGGCGTCCACTGCGTGCATGTCCTCGGTGCTCATTTCGAATCGTTTAAATTTAGCAAACCACTTCTCTGCGGCTGATTTTCCTGGTGCAAAGCTCTAATAATGTTTATCAAGCCAAGCCTTGGCTTCAATAGTATTTTTTTCTCCAAAAAGCAATGCCTTATTAACACACGAAATTCCTTTTTATCCATTTTTTGAAACTAATAAAAGTTGCTTCACTAAAAATGTTATAACTCACATAGTAATAGTGCAACAGCTGTCATATTTATACACGTGTCTTTTGAAAGTCAGGGCTAACTAAAAATCATATGGATTTAATAGTAGTAGAGCCATCTATGTGTCAGCCTACGAACCTTTCAGCCCATCTATTACATGCATAGGTTACAGTAGGGTTATTCTAATCTGGATCCACTTGGGGGATTGTATATAACTGAAACTACTTGATGCATAACTGAGACTAAACTCTAAACATTAGCTAAACAATTAACTCACATTCGTGGGATAGAATCAAAATGATATCAGTATATGGTGAAAATAATTATATCGTGTTCATATAAGTAAGAAATAAGTAGAAAACTGAGCTGGTCTCGATAGATGAAGATGATGTCAGACAAAAGTTCTGTCTCTAGACCAGGGGTCTCCAAACTACGGCCCGCGGATAGAATTTTAATTTGCCGGTCCGAGCCAAATTAAAAGAAATATATATTCATACATTTCTTTTTATTTTCTCAATTTTTGTTCTACAAAACCTAAGTCGACGGAAATAGTAAGCACAGACAGCTTTCAATTGGAAAGGATTTGCAAGTTGAATGAATTGAGTTACATTCTAACAATCATCTCAAGCAGTTGTTTCTAAATATGCCAAAGTTAGAGTTTTACAAATCAATATCGAAAGTAGGTTTCCCAAATTCAATATCTCACGGCCAGAAGTTCAGTGCTGTGAACAAGTGTTTTCAACTATGAATCTTGGAAAGAATTATTTCAAAAGTAGACTGACAGATGAGCATTTGCGATTCCTTTTAGTGAGGTTCTCACTTCGAACCTCACTATAAGGAACTTTTAAAAATGAAATCTCGATTTCATTCTGCTCATTAACATATTTAAATTGTAATACTTGTATATTGTTTTTAAAATTTTAGCAAGATTTTTCTTGGTCCGCCAACCTTTTTTTTTTTTTTTTTTTTTTTTTTTTTTCAATTTTTGGCCCGCGACCTAAAAAGTTTGGAGACCCCTGCTCTAGACAATTAATGCACTTTTTGTATACTCTCTCTACCAATGTTATTTTTTATGCTTCTGTGATGATAAACCAGCTAAACATTAGCTTGACAACTACTTAATATTCGTTGGGTAGGGTCAAAACGATAACAGTATATGACGAAATATTTAAATCGTGTTCATTCAAGTAAGAAATAAGAAGAAAACTGAGCTGGTCTAGGTAGGGGCTGTCAAACAAAAGTTCTGCCTTCTGGTCAATTAATGCACTCTTTGCATGCTCTCTTTTTACCAGAGTTATTTTTTTATGCTTCTGTGGTGGCATATTTTAATTCTTGTAATTGTTATGCCTGTTATTATTCTTTTATTGATTTCACATATTTGAAAATTTTATTTTATTCATGATCCCTTTAACATATTTAAATCCAAGTAGCCTTTTAATTACAGATTTATCTATTATTACTGATTTACATTCGAGGTGGTCGCATTTCTAATGTGCATGAAATCGTTTTTTTTTTCCCGATGCATTCATGTTCGGTTAGTCGAGTGATCTAATGAGAAGCAAGAAGGGAGAGTTCGCTTTCTCCTCGTACTGTCTGATTGCTTTTTAATGACGCAGGTCTTCTCTTCTGTCTTCTTTTACGAATGGAAAACATTTCGAAAAGAGGTTTCGAAAGGGAAGTTGATTGCTTTTTCCCGAAAATTGATAAGAGGCGATTCCTTGTCAGTAAAGGGAAGGGAAGGGACAAAAGTACAAAAGAAAAAAAAATGTTCCTTTAGTAAAATGATTGATCAAACACTTTTTCGAAGGATGCTGAAACTTGTGTTAAAGATTCAAACGTAAAATGTTTCGTAGAACGTTTTCCATTATAAACAATAAATCAACTAGAAAAATTGCATGTATAATCGATAGACCTACTGTTTGGCAACTAGCGATAATAAGTAGTATACATATTAAAACATATTTTAAATTACTATATCATTAAATAATACTGTGAATTATATTGGGTTTGATTGCTGATAACTATCGCTCAGGCGCTAGATGTCAAAGGCTTCGGTTTCCTGACGGTTCTATGGATATGAGTAGTGGGTCGGAATGGACCTTAAACTACAGCTTCCGGGGTAAGCTGATTACTACTAAACCACGCAATATCACTATGCCTAGAGCTGAGTTGTCCCTTTACAGTTTGGGAATGATGTCAGTGAAAAGTCTGATTGGGTTCTGTGACGCCCAACAGTCATATGAGACCTATGGCTTAAAGTGGATTCCGAACCACTGCAATCATCGATGGCACTGCCGGGGACTCGAAAACTTTGGCACCGACTGCCTGAGCGTTAGCCACTCGGCCATCACGCCCCCGGTATAATATGACTGTTAGGCGTAGGACTGACAACCTTATCCTTAAAAAAGAAAACATCTCCTGTCACGAAATCTACCAGTAGGCAGACAGCCTTGGCCCACAATGGGGCTGTTGTGAGAATGAAGAAATAGAGGAAAAATGGTTGGTATCTAACGGCAAATTAATGCAATTGCATATTGACTTTTGCAACTCATATAGAAAAGCAACAAACACTTTCAGGTTACTTGATGCATTAATTAGAATTAAACAATTATTGTACATTTGTAATATTATTATTAGATTTTAAAAAAAGTATATAATGGCTTTTGCAATTTGTTACAGAAATTTTCTGGTTACCCAATACATCACTAAATTAAATAACTAGTTTTACATTTATAATATTATTTTGCACGAAATAAAATCCAAGTAGCCTTTTAATGTCTATTATTACCGATTTGCATTCGCGATGGTCACATTTCTAGTATGCATTGAATCGGTTTTTTTCCGATGCATTCATGTCCAGCTAATCGAGCGATCTAATGAGAAGCAGAAAGGGAGAGTTTCTCTCGCACTGTCTGATTGCTTTTTAATGACGCAGGCCTTCTCTTCCGTCTTCTTTTACGAATGGAAAACATTTCGAAAAGAGGTCTGGAAAGGGAACTTGATTGCTTTTCCCCCAAAATTGATAAAAGGCGATCCCTTGTCAGTAAATGGAAGGGACAAAAGTATAAAAGAAAACAAAATGTTCCTTTAAGAAATTTACTGAACAAATATTTTTTCGGAGGATGTTTGAAACTTGTGTTTAAGACGAAAACGAAAAAAATTTCATGCAATGCTTTCAATTATAAGCAATAAATCAATTAGAAAATTGCCTCTAGTATCGATAGATCAACTATTTGGCAACTAGCAATAATAAGTATTATAAATTATAAAACACAATTTAAAATAATAAATCAAAACTGTATATTTTATAGTTATGTTTAAAAATTGTCTGTCTCGATAGTTAAAATTGGTTATTGTTCTTGTTTCTTATCCTACTTGGGATGCAGCAGCATTTAGACCATTTCAATGAACCCGTGTGTTCTAATGGATGAAGGGAAAGTTAGGGAAGTTTCTGTTGTGATACAGCACCCCAATTTTCCATCAGATCGCATGTCCCAATGACGAAGAAGAATGGTAGGTAAATTAATGAAATTTAGAAAAACTATTTATAATGATTAGAGAACTATTCATGAAAGATTTGGTACTATCTTAGAGAAAATTAATGCGTGTGCTATATTGACTTTTGAAACTTATACTGACAAGCAACAGAATATTTCTGGTTACTTTTTTGCATCAATTTAAATTAAACAATTAGAAGTCTGACTTGGCTCCAAGTCGTTGAAGAAGAAGTGCAGTATAAACCGATAAGACTTTTAGAGGAAATTACTCCGCATTTGCAAAGCGTCTGGGAGAAACTCCGAAAAACACCCCCAGACAGTCTGTCTATCATGCCAAGATGCTGAGCATCAGAAACGTCATCGAGACTCCTTATTAAATTCCTTCTATTAGCTCACACTCTCCCTATATATATCTTGTTCACATTTTCAATCGTTCATAAAATACTTTTTTTCATCCACTCAAGTTCAAATACATTTTTTTTAACTTGTAGTGGATGTCACTTGATGTTAATACAGTTTTTTCAAATATTAATTCATTAATTTTAGTTTTTTTCTAGATTTAAGTTGCATGTATCTACCAACAGATGGCGCCAGATAAACTTAAAAAAATGAATGAAAATTATTTATAAAGGACTTCCTGCAATATAGTGAGAAAAAAAGAAGGAAATGACTTTACATTTTTTTTTTTTTATATTACTTGTTTTTTAAAACAGTGTCTGCAACAAAGCAGCCAGAGAATTGAACCTCCGTCTTAATGCTCACCAGCTGTATAAGTTAACAATGCGTCACGAGTCGAGCACACAAAAGTGTAATGCTTCATAGTTAAAAAAAGGATTCAATTTTTAAAATGAAATAATTATATATTTTACCATTCTGCGAGTTTCACAAGAAATTTTGGGCTTAAGTATAAAATAAATAGTATAGAGAGTACAAAAAAAAAAAAAAAAAAATCATATACACAAAATAATTAAAACGAAATATATTAAATTTAAACATACAAATATGCTTAAATATTACAATTTACAAATTTATTTATTTATTACACATTTCATATTATTAAAAAATTTCCTTTTACTGTCGATTATTTATATATTTTAGAGTATTAATCAGCGTGTTTCACAAGAAAATTTTGGCTAAAGTATAAAATAAACAATATGAAGAGTTCAAAGAATAATGAAAAGAAACGCATACACACAAAAACCATATAAAAATAAACACAAAATAGTAAAACCGAAATGTATTAAATTTAAACATACAAATAGGCTTAAATATTATAATTTGCAAATGCGTTTACTTCTTATATATTTTTATAATATATTATTGAAATAAAATTTCCACATACTGTCGGATAATAATATATTTTATAAATCTGGGCGATTCACAAGAAATTTTTGGCTAAAGTATAAAATGAACAGAAAAATAACTATAAAATAACAACAGTATAAGTAAAAATAAAATAACATCAATATAAATAATAACAGTATAAATAGCAATGAAAAGAAACACACGCACACACAAAAAACCATATGTAGTAAAGAGAAACTCAAAATAGTAAAAACCAAAGACATTAAATTTAAACATGCAAATATGCTTAATTTATAAATGCATTTATTTATTATTCATTTTTATTATAATATATTATTAAGATAAAACTTCCACATACTGTTGGCTAATTATATATTTTATTAATCTCTGCATTTCACAAAATTTGTTTGGCTAAAGTATCAAATCAACAGTATAAAGTGTTTAAAGAAGAATAAAAAGAAACACTAGTAAAACAGAAATGTATTAAATGTAAGCATACAAGTATACTTAAATATTATAACTTACAAATGCATTTATTTATTATACATTTCTATTATAATATATTATTAAGGTATAATTTCCATATGCTGGCATCAGAAACCTAACTGAATATCCATAATCTGCTTACCCAGATGCTCTATTTTTAAAGAAGAAATTGATAAACGACTGTAGTCATCAAGGCAGAATCGGTTTATTGACAAGGCCGAGTGGCAGCAGCAATTATCGTCTGACAAATGCTTAAAATGATGAAATATTTCCAGGGAACAAAGAAAGTTTGCCCACCACCTGCTGGCTTGGAGAAGTTGATCGATTATGTGCTGCTTAAAACTCATCGATTAGTCATTCGATACGGAATCATAATCGATAGATTGCTTTAATTTTTCAATCATTGCGATACAGGCAGAGTGATCAGGTGAGATTAATCACCAAATATTTTACAGTATCTAAATTATTCAGTCGAGTTTTGCGAAAAGCTTTTCATAATTTTCAAGTCTAGACGGGATATATATAGAAATATAATAACTAATAGGAATTTTTATTCAAGTAGGTTCTCGTTGTTTAATGCTATTTTGTGTTACATGAAATGCAAAAATAATTCTAAAAAAGTTAAAATAAAACACAACTTGAACAAAATAAAACACAACTTGAACAAAATAAAACACAATTAAAATAACAACAACAGAATAAATAAAACACAATTAGAATAACAACAACAGAATAAATAAAACACAACTAGAACAATAATAAACAAAACACGTCAAAATAATTAATAAAACACCAATCGAACAACAACAAAGAATAATAAAACGTAACTAGAACAAAAACAAAAGAATAATAAAACACCAATCGAACAACAACAAAAGAATAAACAAAACAAAACTAGAACAACAACAAAAGAATAAATTAAACACAACTAGAACAACAACAAAAGAATAAATAAAATACTAGAACAAAAACAAAAGAATAATAAAACACAACTAGAACAACAATAAAAGAATAAATAATAGAACTAGAACAACAACAAAAGAATAAACAAAACCCAACAGCAGAAAAACAAAAGAATAATAAAACACTACTAGAACAACAACAAAAGAAATATAAAAAAAACTAGAACAACAACAAAATAATAAACAAAACGCAACTAGAACAACAACAAAAGAATAAATAAAATACAACTGGAACAACAACAAAAGTATAAACAAAACACAACTGGAAGAACAACAAAAGAATAAATAATAGAACTAGAACAGCAACAAAAGAATAAATAAAATACAATTAGTACAACAACAAAAGAATAAATAAAATACAAGAAAAATTTGTACAAAATATAACAATTTGTGAAAATATGTTGTCCAGGAAATCAGTAAAACTCCAAATAACTTATTAAATCAAACGAAGTCAGTTATAACATCATAAGAATAGCTTTATGAAGGATTATAAGAAGAATAGCTTTATGAAGGATTATAAGCTCCTAAAGATCAAGGATTATAAACCATTCTATTTCTAACTGACTGGATCCAAGTCAAAGTAACTCCTAGCGATGTATTCCGATAACAAACCTTCGATTAAGAGTTGGCAAGGCATAAGACCGAAGAAAAACGATTTAGCAGTTTAGCTTGTTTTCAAAAACAAAAATCTTGTCACGTAATAGAATCTCATGACTGTTTGTAATAAAATGACCATTAAGTGAGAAGTTTGTTGACCACATACATAATTTTGAAAATATAAAATTTTTGTAAAAATGCATTACAATTTTTTAATCTTAATTTGTATTCCTCAATAACTTAAGTAAAATAGCAGCTCTTTAAGGATACTTCATCGTCTCAGTGCTAAAAATACAGATTTTGCAGAGTTTAAAAAATTGATGGTAATGAATATGAATAATGGGATATAAACATTCCATTATATGTAAAGCTTTTGGTATGTTATTTATATTTCATGTAGGTTCAAATACAACATACGTATTTTTTTTATTTTCCTCAATTATGGCTTTTTTTAAATTTTGTTTTATGTACTGTTCTCTCTTTTGTTTCTTATTCCACTTCTAGATAGCAACATCTAGACCCATTCAATGGATCGTCCTCATGAAAGAAGGGAAGGGGGGAGAGCAGCTTTTGTTGCGATGGAGCACCTGTAGGTAGAAGTCTGACTTGGCTCTGTGACTCTGGAGAAGGAGGGAAGTGCCTTCCGAGAGGACTTTTATGGGGAATTACACCGCATTTACATAGCGTATGTGAGAAAACCCTAGACGGAGGTGATTCGGATATTTTCCATAGATTAGTAATTAAATGTGCCTGATGGCCGAATGATTGGCGATTGGTGTCACAAGTTTCAGGTTCAAGTTTCGGCGGTACCATGGATGTTTGTACTGGTTAAGAATCCACTTTATACCGTAGGTTGTTGTTGTTGTTATCGTATTCCTCATGGAAGGAGGGAATACAGGTGCAGCTTCTGTTTTTGATGGAGTACCGGTAGGTAGAAGTCTCACTTCTGCTCTGTGTGTCTGAACGGAGGGTTCGGGAGAAAACCCGGAAAACTCCCACCAGATAGTTCAATTAAAGAGGCAAGATTCTGAAAATCCCAAACGTCGTCGAGTCTCCTCATTTTTTGAAACAGTGTCTACAACAAAGTCACCAACGGATTTAAGTTCAGCCCAGATGCTCACCATTGGCGCACTTTACTACTGGGCCACGAGTCGGGAGTACTGGTTTCTTGTTTCATGTAAAGGAATTTTTTAGGAATTTAATGAATGTGCTTGAACTTAAAAAAAGGATAAATTTTTAAGTACTTAAGAAAGGTCTTTTAAAGGGTCTTATAATTTTAAATGTAAGGGTTTGTTTCGTAAAAATAAATAATTGACACTTCCTTAAGTAATTAAAAAAATATTATATATTAGATGTACCCTACAAAAGCCCTACAGTGTTTTATCAAACATTGGTCTGAGTTCAAATTTGAACTCATTGTGACGAGTGGTTCTTTTTTTATAACATTTTGAAAGTGGGACTTTAATTATAATCATCACGTACTTCATGTACATGTACTTCAAATACAACCATTTTTTTTTATTTACCTCAATTTATGGATTTTTATAATTTTGTTTTATGTACTGTGTTCTTGTTTCATATAACAGAATATTTTAAGAATTTAATAAATGACATAAGACTAAACAATGACTTATAAGGGACTTAAAAAGAAGAATAAACTTTTAAGGACTTAAAAAAAGGACTTTTAAAAAGTTTCATAATTTTTAATTTAAATATTTAATATTTTTTAATATTTTTTTTAAAGATTATATAGTTGCGATACCCTACAAAAGCCCTACAGTGTTTTACCAAACATTTTCTTTCGAAAATGTTTATAACAGTTTAGATTCAAAGCCAATTTCGGTAGCCAGACTGAATCGCTCAGAGATATGAGGCCAGTAAAAAGCCAATAGAATGGGCAGTGCAGGAAGAAAGTTTCTAGCTAAATTTCCGGTTCCACCATTTTTCTGGTAGAGCCTCGAGCCATGAGCAGTTTCGGACTTAATAACAATGGAACGGGGGGGGTGAGGAAGGAAGTTTATGAGCTGTCCATTCATGTAATTTGGGGAAGTTTATTTACTAAAAGACTACTGGATATAATACTTACCTGATACCCTCAGAAAGAAAAAGTTATAGGTTCTTTTATTTTTACTTTATTTATTATTATGTTTACTTTCGTTGGTGAGTTGTTTCAAATAAGGCCCCTTTTTTTGTTTGAATTCAGATCTATCTTATAGTAATATAATCTCATAGTAACTATATATTAGTCAGATTGTGTATTTCCAAATTGTTTGTAAAAACAAATACTATGAAGAACTATTACTTGAATTAAAATTCAAGTTTATAATCATAAAAATATTTTTACTGACAATAAATGATTCATCAAACTAAATTTTCCAATATATTAAGACAGCACTAAATGCTCCATTTTATTTTGATTTATGGTATTGTAGCATTTTTCCCACGGGAAGAGTTATAGCATACCGTTCCCAGGAGAGAGGAATGTATAATCTTTAACAAGTACATAATACCGACCTATCACTCAAATCTAACAGCAGATAAGCAGTGTTGTGGATAGTTATATTACATGCAATTAGTGTTTTGCATTAATGAAAACGGCCTGTCACTCATTATTCCGTGTTATACATGATGAGACCTTATGACCTCTGTGAGACTTTCACAGGTTGAAACAATTACAGATGGAATATGGACTACACCAAGAGTTGTTGCATCGTGATAGGTGATAGACCATTGGCTGAGAAAGTGTCAACTCCAGTGAGAAATAAGGGAAGCTGAACCCCCTGCTCATCTTTTTAACTGATTTTCTTAAAGGGAGGTTTCTGGAAAGAGAGTTATGCGACGAGTCGACAAGAAGTGTTGTGTTTCTCTTTTTCTGAAAGTGACTGAACAGGCAGGAGTTTCCACCTGTTTACAAAATAAGCCCCTCGTGGTTTCGTGTATTACACCGTGTGGTAATTAAGGTCTGCCAGAAACCGGTTGGGTTAGATTCGTCGCAGACTCAAAAACTCTGAAGTATCCGTCCTAAACTCCGTCTGAAAATCTCCGTTCTAAACTCCGTCTGAAAATCTCCGTCCTAAACTCCGTCTGAAGTCTCCGTCCTGAATAAACTGCACTTGTGTATCTAGTTTTTATCTTTAATTTTCATTTCATTACAAATAGAATTCTATATATAAAAATAATACTTGTAAATAAAAGTTAATGTGTTAGCATGAACCTGAAAGGGGACTGTTGAGGCCGTTATAGATCTAGTATAGGCCGAGACGTTAAAGTATCTTATTTGTTTTTAAGTGCATTTTTGTTTAAATAAATATATTTTCAATCCTTTTGCCTCCATAAAATCTTGTTTTACGAAAACAGTGCTAAAAAAATCGATGAACAGATTTTTACTCAACGGTAACTATTTATTTACCTTCACATACTAAATATAAATATATTTCAAAACTTTTATTATCCCTTGGTGTTGTCATCTGTTTTTAATAAAATCCCCTGCCAATGATGTGAAATTTACAGGATTCCTTTAACATTGCATGCTGTGTTGATAGTTTGAATGAAATATTAACATTGTCTGATAAACGCCTGGAATCGTGCCAAAGTTTTATTTTATTTATTTTAGAACCTTATCAAACCTCTAAAACAAAGGTTTTCAAAGGGTACGGCCCTGTGATATTCCAGAGACATGTGCTCAGATTTAAAGATAAATATAGTTACTCTTTCTCTCATATAATATATATGAATATACTGACCTTTCTAGCTGCTTTATTTCTTTTTTAACATATAAAGTCGCCAAACGACAATAATGCGCCAAAATAGGTTTCCGAGAAACAGTTACTTACATGGTTGTCTACTAGGAGTGGTAGCATCTATGTCATTTTCAATGTTAAAAAAAAAACAAAAAAAACCTCCATTGCAGACCCTAAAACAGGGGTGGCCAACCAGCGGCACGCCTTGAAAATTTTCCGGCCTGAGAGATTTATCACACTTTTACAAAATATATTTATTAAATTCCTTCTATTAGCTCACACTCGTCCTATATATATCTCGTTCAAATTTTCAATCGTTTATAAAATACTTTTTATTCTTCCACTCAAGTTCAAATACGTTTTTTTTAACTTGTAGTGGATGGCACTTGATGTTAATGCAGTTTTCTCAAATATTAATTCATTCATTAAATTTAATTAATTAATTTTAGTTTTATTTAGATCTAAGTTGCATATATCTCCCAATAGATGGCGCCAGATAAACTTAAAAAAATAAATGAAAATTATTTATAAAGGACTTTCTGCAATAGAGTGAAAAAAAAAGAAGGAATTGACTTTAAAAAAAATTTGTTTTTATATTACTTGTTTTATAATGGTCAAAGTAGTGAAAAGCGATGTATTTAAAAGTACATTATTTGTGCATCCATATATTCAAAAATTAACCGTCGAAATTAGTTGTCTAATTTAGAGGTAGGTAAATACAACAAATTTTTTGAAATCTATTCATCTCCCTTTCAGGTTGAAATCGAGTCGGCCTCAAAATATTCCCAAATAGAACTGGTTGACTTACAATACAATATAGAATTAAAACACATTTTTGAAACAGCAAAATTATAAATAGAATTTTATAACACTTACGTCACAAAAGAGTAATTTTCCAATTTGAGAAATCTGGCACAAAAAGTTATTAGCACTTTTTGTTCAACTTACAACTGCGAATCGGTTTTTTTTTCGAAAATAAAATTGACCCAACACAAAACACGCTGAAACATAACGGACACTATATTTACATCAAGAATAATAGTCAACACAATAACTCATTATATTTCAATTTTTCACTCAAAAAAAAGTCTGTAGTGGGTCTAAATCTAATAAGGGGATATTTACATGGTGCCCGGAGAATTATAATGCATTTCCAAAGTGGCCCACAAGATCATTTGGGCTGACCACCCCTGCCCTAAAACTTCGTCGTCTGTGAGTAGTATTCTGAGGAGGTGACCATCTGGATATAAAACTGTGAGACGTTATTAGCTGATGCTTATTTCTCTGAAATTTATGTAATTTAGTGCACCTGTAGTTATTTGTAGGTTTTTATCCCATTTAACAAACGTTCTGCTCCTTTTATTTCAATTCCTTCTATTAGCTCACACTCTCCCTATATATATCTTGTTCAAATTTCCAACAGTTAATAAAATACTTTTTATTCACCCACTCAAGTTCGAATACATGTTTTTTTGAACATGTAGTGGATGACACTGGGTGTTAATGCAGTTTTTTCAAATAGTAATTCAGTAATTAAATTTAATTAATTAATTTTAGTTTTTTTTTTAGATTTAAGTTGCACGTATCTACCAATAGATGGCGCCAGATAAACTTAAAAAAATGAATGAAAATTATTTATAAATGACTTTCTGCAAATTTCAAAATTTTAATTAATTCAAATTTTAACAAATAATCCCATTTATAATCAAGGGATTTCCGAAAGGATATCTTGCTGTATCGCCAGGTGTAATTTCAGCATAGGTATAGCCAATTTAAAAAAAATACAGATACTTTATATCCTATGAAATTAAAATTTTTAGATTTAAGATTAGTATTTATTGGTTAAAACTGATAATTCTTCAGTTATTAGCGCAATTATTAGCAATTTTGAAGTTCATAAATATATAGAAATATATAGAATATATAGAATTATTATATATTTTGAAGTTCATAGTTCATATCTGAGCTCTTTGAACGTTCTTTCATGCTGGTTTTGTTATTTTTTTCCATTATATCAGTTTATCTAACGGTAAATATCTAGAATCCTTTACCCTTTGTACCAAATGCACTGCCATAATGCCAAGTAAAGATAATAATGAATGCCGCAATTACTTTTCGCGGTAATCTGTTTGAACCCTGGCTGCCCCCTTTGTGGTTCAACTGACCCAATGAACAGAGACCATCTCCAACGATGTGCGGTACTTGACGGCGACTCGGAGACAGCGCTTTACTGGCGCGCGAGAGAACTCTTAAGGCAATGACTTCGGTCATCTTTGCATTTTTTGGACGTTTATTCTTTTGTATTTTTTTTGTTATTATTATTATTTTTATTCTACTTGTACTTGCCTTGCCATTGGAAATAAAATTTTCGTGGTAAAATGATAATACGCCAAAATTCGTCACTAGAATACCAAGTCGGCAAATAAACAATCAAAATGGCTGCTGAAGTTCGGGGACTTTGAAAAATGCTATATCGCCAAAATTCATCTCCAAAAGTAGCTATTACGCCAACATTAGTCGCCAAACTACTATTACGACAAATTTTATTCATTAAATTGCTTTTACGCCAAATTTTATCGTTTTAACGTGAAATATTATCTTTATTCTGTCAACTTTTTTTACACCAAAATGTATTGTTTTTTCTCCAAATTTTTTCACTAAGAGAAAGTTTATTCCTAAATATTAATATTCGCCAAATATTATCACTTTAACACCAAATTTTAGTACTATTATGCCAAAACATATATGCCTAAATTGCCTTTACGCCAAATTATATCGCTGTATCGCTAAAATATTATCACTATTCTGGCAGAGTTTTAATTATTTGCTTTTACCCCAAATGTTGTGACTTTAACGCCAAAATATATCACTAATATGCCAAAACTTTATTCCTAAATTTCTTTTACCCCAAATTTTATCGGTTTAACACCAAATTATTATGTGGAATTTCGTTTTACTAACTCACAAAAATAAATAATAATCGCTATTACGATACAATTACGCCAAAGTTATTCACTAATACGCCAAACCTTTTCCCCTCCTGTATCAAAAAATTTCATGTTGTTTACGACTCCAAATTCGAATGATAAAATAATATTAATAAAAAAAGAAAGAGAATAGGGATAAAATAAAAACCAGAGAATAACTTACATTTTACATTTTATTCTGATATTTTCGCCTCCAACAAATTAGAGGCGAAAATCATCTTTTTGCTGCCTCATTAAAACATGTCCTTTCATAGACGTATCAACTTAAAGAAGAAAACAAGAACATCACAAAACCACAGAAAAAATTAATACGTTCTAGCGGCCTTTTTCTTCCTTAAACTAACGTTCTAAAATTAAAAAGTTACATTTTTTCGCGTGTAATCAAATAATGGATGCCACAGAACCTTAACTATGTCATCAGCTTTAAGAAGAAACACCACAAAAAAAGTAGAAAAATTTAATGCGTTCGAGAGACGTTTTTGCCATGAACTAATGTTCTAAAATTTTTTTTTCTTTCCGATGCAGCTGGCAAACATACATGGACGTCTTGGATGCCTTAAGACAAACGCTGCACAGACGTTACTCACTTTGCATTACCCAGGAGGCACGTGTCACTTGAAGATAAGCCACGGACGCAGAGTAACGATGCCCCCGCAACGCTCTACGATCATATTAGACCGGGACCTACGGTTCAAAGTGGATTCCGAACCACTACACACATCCATGGCACCGCCGGGCCTTGAACCGGAAACCTGTGATACCGAGCGCACTCGGCCATTCAGGCCCCATGTTCTAAAAATAAATAGTAACATTTTTTCTCGCCAAGTATTCAGTATTCAAATAACGGTTGCACCAAACTTTAAAATCAACAGCTTTAAAGAAATAAATTAAAATAATTATTTGATCATGAAACACAAGTTACTAATAAAATAAAAAACGTTTTTGTTGTTTGTTTCGTATTTTCATGAGCGGCAACTTCATTAAAGTTTATAATGTTGAATTATTGACCGGCATACGTTATAAGAACAATCTCATAATCAATAATTTATCGGAATACTTTTTTAAAAGAATGTATATTTCTATTTTTATTTACTATAAATAAAAATTCTGCAAATAGCAATCAAAGTAGCAATAAAGTATTCATTATATTGTTCGGAAAACAAGTTACGGATTCCCCTAATTACAGTATTGTAACCCTAAAGAAATTGGCGAAACATTGGCTAAATATTTCAGGTTGCAAGATTGGTGACTTTCTCAGGGGAACATTATTCCAGATTTCAACCGATCTAACTTTTATCCGTAGGAAATATCTTGCGCCCCACTTTCGGTATACCTGCTCCCAGCTGCGAAAATATCTGTGTCCTTCTTATGTAAACTATTTGTTATTATAAGAAACAACAGATGGCGCCACGAACAAGAGATGTAACTCCGTATAAGGGTGTTGTCTTGTACGGGGATTCCAATGTAAGAGCAAGGGCAAAAAAACGACGGAGTTGCTGATGGCGGGCGGTGGCTCGAATAAGTATTTTGTAATATGAATAAAATGTGCTTTTATATCAACTGAAAGTTGTCTCAATTAATGATAAAAGAAAAAGGAATCGAAAAAGAATCTTTTGTATCGCACTCCACAGTTTTAGGGACATGATCTTATAAGATTTGAAGTTAAATAAGGACAAAAGTTAAGTTCCTACCTTGTCTGCTTCTTGAAGTCTTGTTCCATTCCTAGAAATAAGATTGGCCAAGTTGAGAAACACATTCAGGTGACTTGGCGCTACTCTGGCTTCGTAACCTTCGCCAAAGGGAGGGCGTGGCAGCAAATCTTTAGCCTGGAACCCAGTCAAAATTTTTAAACTTTAATTTATATTAAATACAATCTGATCATAATTCTGATACCAGTGATTCAAATGTGCGTGTATTAATCATTTTCGTATCAATTTAGGATAGGTTAAATACAATGTGATTTTTATATTTGAAAATATTAACAATACAGAATTGTAATTAACGTTTGAATATTTAGGAAAAAAGCAACATGTATTGTTTCTTAGCTTTTTTTAATGTTTTTCAATTCCTTCTATTAGCTTGCCTTCACTCTCCCTATATATATCTTGTTCAAATTTTCAATCGTTCATAAAATACTTTTTATTCATCCACTCAAGTTCAAATACATTTTTTTTAACTTGTAGTGGAGGACACTTGATGTTAATGCAGTTTTTTCACATGTTAATTCATTAATTAAATTTAATTAAAAAGTAACTAAAATAAAATATTTCTTTGTTGACCTAAGTAGGAATTAACTTTATTTTTTTTTATGTTACTTGTTTTATTGTGTTTTTTAAGAATTTTTATGATAGTGTTTATGCCTTTGTTGCATGAATTCCCCATGATGCAAAAAGTTTTTGAACATAAACCGTTTTTAATATTTATTTTTACAGAATACTGGGCGTTTTATGATTTATGCTTTTTGGATGTTTTCTTCATTCTGCTAAATCCAAAAGGATCGAATCAGACACTATTTGTAAGAAAGTTAAATAAAAAATTTACGGTCGGCAACGAGTGCAACATCTAAAGTTGGGAAAACTTTCACTTGAAATCAGTTCATTTAATTGAAATCATCTTATATTTTAAAGAATTTTGATTTTTATGTCTGTTTTGAATTAATTAGCATATATTCTTTAATACATTAAACTTTTTATTGAACAGTTAAAATTTTTATATAACTTAAGGCTAAAATATACTACTATTGTGTCCAAAAAGAAAGACCCATTTACAATTTAAAATTCCCGGAGCTCATGGAATTTCAATTTTATTTCATTTTTGGTTGCTGGCACCGTCCTTGACATCTGTGTGAAATTTGAAGTCAAAATATTCATTAGTGTTTGAGTTACGCTTGGCTTTGTGAGACGCTCAAACTGATTCCGGCGATTATCGATTATTTGAGCAAAAAGCCTGCATTGAAGTTTGTTTCCAGAAACGTATAGAATGTAGCAGAAGGCATTCGGTGAGCATTCCTATATCGTAACCTAACCTAAATGTTTAGAAGTGGTATAAACAGTTCAAAGAAGGCAGAGAACGCATTGAAGAAGAAGAGCCACCTGGTCGACCATCAACCTCTACCGACGAAGCTTACGTCCAACAAATTAAAGATTTGGTGCTTGTAAACCGTCGATTTACAATTAGAGACCTTCATGACGATGTTGGAATTTCAAAAGGACCGATCAATTCAATTTTGGGCCTCAAACGCATCAAATCTCGATTGGTACCGAAAACAATGAATGTGCCAGCTCACACTGCATTGATTCGTCGTGACTGAAATGAAACCCTCCTCGTGAGAAATGAAACCCATATCGTTCCACTACCACCGTATATACGCCGTGCGACTTCTGGCTATTTCCTAAACTCAAAAGACCACTCCGGGGACAACGTTTTGTGTCGATGAAAGAGATTCACCGTGAATCGCAGCGCGCTTTGAAGGCCATCCCTGCCGATGACTTTTAGCATGCACTGAGGTTTGGGAAAAAAGTTGGCATAAGTGCATTGTGTCTGAAGGGAATTACTTTGAAGGCGATGAAATAAATTTGGAAGAATAAATAAAGAATTTTTGAAAAAAAATAATTGGTGTTACTTTTTGAGCGCAGTAGTATATATTAAAAATAAATCGATATGCAACATAATTTCATATCTGATTCTTTTAAACAGTTATAGGATTTAAATTTTAGGCGAGCACTCAATAAACAGCTAGAAATTATTCAGCTTTTCTAAGCTTTTTTTTTTTACTTTATGAAACACAGTTCAAGACGCTGATTAATCCCTACGAAGACATCTTTTACGATTTGTCAAAAATTTGCTGTCATTGCATCTTTATAAGCGGAATTTATCTTGAAATCCCGCGATTTCCTGTCAAAACATTTCAATTAATTCTTCTTCACAGTGAAGAAAACATGAGACAATACGTCATTTCAATGTTGAGATAATGTGACTTTGATGCTGAACTTCTATCGCTTTGTTTCAAAAGATACGATTTGAAAATTCTTGCGGTTTTAAAGGGTGAAAATTTAAGAAATCAATATTCAGATACCTTTCTGAAGGCTTTCTCAGCATCTTCGTACATTCCCAGCTGCGTTTGGGTCCTTCCTACGTTGATGTAGGCGCCTATGTCGTTGGGTTCAACTCTTAAAAGAAAAATAACATTTTGTGAATTAGAATTAATCGCAGAATGTGAATTTACACATACATTTATTTTCTAATTTTGCAACTACGATGTAAGTTATGATATAAATATTTACTAATTCATTTTTAAAAAAATAATTGTTCAGTTACTTTTGCATAAAAAAAATATTTTTTTTTTTCATTTGAGCATTAGTTTAGGACTGAATGAAACCACTGAAGTTTAATAAAGAAAAAGCTCTTAAACAACACAAGAAACAATACATAGATCAGATTCAGGGAGAAAAATTGTCTTTAAGAATGAGCTTGTAAGATTGTTTCCTGTAAAATTGTATGGAGATTGTCTCCTTGTATTTATATATGGCAGTGACAAATATTCTTAATGGTTTCATCAGATAAAATGTGCAATACTCATCGACAATACTGCTACAATTGTTATCAATACTGTTACAGTCGTTGTCTTTAAGAATGAGTTTGTAAGATTGTTTCCTGTAAGATTGTATGGAGATTGTTTACTTGTGTTTATATATGACAGGAACAAAAATCCTTAAAGGTTTCATCAGATAATATAACGCACAATGCTCACCGACAATACTGCTACAATTGTTATCAATACTGTTACAATTGCTGTCTTCAAGAATGAGCTTGCAAGATTGTTTCCTGTAAGATTGTATGGAGATTGTTTCCTGCAAGATTGTATGGAGATTGTTTCCTTGTATTTATAAATGACAGGGACAAATTCCTTAAAGGTTTCATGAGATAGTCAATGTACAATACTGTTGCAATTGTTATCAATACTGTTACAATTGTTGTTTTCAAGAATGACTTTGTAAGAATGTTTCCTGTAAGATTGTATGAAGATTGTTTCTTGTATTTATAAATGGCAGGGACAAAATTCCTTAATGATTTCATCAGATAATACAATGTGCAACACTCACTGACAATATTGTTACAATTGCCATCAATTCTGCTCGTTATTCATAGTAATGTTTCTACTAATACCATGGTAAAAAAAAGAAATTGAACTTTTCTCCTGCACTGCATAATCGATAAAAAAAATATCACTTTGGATATTGAAGATAGCTGACGGCTGATTACATACCTGATGGCTGTATTGAAATAAGAGAGGGCTTCGAAGTATTTTCCTTGTGTTTCTAAGCAATGCCCAACGTTGTTGTACAGCTTGGCGTTCCTCTGATTCACTTTCAAGCCAGACAAGAACAAAGAATGCTCGTTTTTCCTGTGGAAAGGTTAAACAATATGCGTTTATGGTAAAAAATATAGATATACTAGCATAAAAACTAAAAAATTATAAATATATAAAAATAAACCAGCGTTAATATACGCATTCTCTTATAGTTAAATATTCACGACAAGTTACGTAAAAATAATTTCTTAAGGGAGAGTATTAAAAATATAAAAAAATCCTAATTAAAAGATTTTCTGAAAATGTTTTCACCGGAATGGGCCTTTTTTAAACCTTAATAGAAGAAGAAAACAAAAACGGATTTTTTCCTTTATACAAAATGTTTTTTTTTTTAAACTACTTATTTCAGAAAGTTAGTTCAAGCGGTTATTAATTATAATGACGCTTGCAAATAGTTATTAAAGCAGAAAACTAATCAAAAGAAAGTTTTTGGACACTAAATTTGGTTTGTGGTGGGATCTACTGCTTTTTTTTAACGTAGGCATGTTTTTAAAACATCAATTACTTTCTTTTATCATACGTGCTAATAAATTTTGCGCTCAAATATGTGCCAAAATGCAAACAAGAAATTGATATAAAAATGATTTGATACCAAATGAAACTAATTAGTTTATCAACTTGTTTACAATTTTGTTTACCAACCAAAACTAATTAGTTTACCAACTTGTTTACAATTTTGTTTACCAACCAAAATTAATTAGTTTAGCAAACTTGTTTACCAACCAAAACTAATTAGTTTACGAACTTGTTCACAACTTTGATTATAAAACAAAACTAATTAATTTACCAAATTATTTACAGCTTTGTTTACAAAACAAAACTAATTAGTTTACCAAATTATTTACATCTTTGTTTACAGAACAAAACTAATTAGTTTATCAACTTTTTTACAACTTTATTTACCAAAAAAAAACTAATTAGTTTAGCAAACTTGTTTACAACTTTGTTTACACAAAACAAAACTAATTAGTTTATCAACTTTAATTAGTTACCAACTTGTTCGCCGATTTAAACAAACTTGGAAAAGTTATAAGAAAATCTCTATGATACATATGAACTCTATGATACTTGACACTCAATGATACATTTTTGACAAAAATTTGATCACACTTATGAACACAAATAACTCACACACAAAGCAATGACAAGATGAACTAATGTGTTATTCTACTAAATACGTAAGCTTGAAAACTTTTAAACTTATTTTCTTTATTTGATTAAAATTCTAATTTGCATTGAAGTTCTTTTTTTCATCATAAACTTTCTTATTAAGTATAAAACACTTTTCGCTAAGGTGTCAAAAAAATCGCCATAAAAATTTCATACGCAAAAAAATTATTTATAGGGTGTGCCATAAAAGCTACCAATGAAAACAAGCTGTCATAAAAACTTACCAATCAGCATTTCGAAGTACAGTTTTGGAAGCATGTATGCAAATGAGGCAGATGAGACAACTCCACACGAGCACTGGCCTGCGCCTGTAAGAACAATATCATGCATAAAAAAGAAACATATTGATGTAAAACGAAGTCATAAAAATCCTTCATTTTTTTGTTTAAAGTAGTTACTTTTTAGGTAAAAAATATTCAATAAAATTTAATAGTTAAAAAAATAAAAATCTGCATATTTTTAAATTATATGATGTTATAAAACTTTGGCATTAATTAGGTAAAGAAAAAAAAATATATGTTTAGAGTTTTTTTCTTAATATTAATTTTTAAATAAAAATCAATTATATATTCTATTTTCTGGCTAGTCCACTAAATTTTGTAATTTGTTGTATATATCTTAACAAATTATTGCTTCAGAATGAATATCCCCTACTGAGATAAAATGCTTTAGATTGATCGACCTACGTTTAAATGTGGTAAAAAAAATTAAAAAAAATGTATTACACCTTAAGAAAACATCAAATTATTGAAAATTACGAAACATATCGTGAATACATTTGTCAATTTTTAATATTTTTTTTATTTTTAATAGAAATTTTACAGGATAATAGTTATCAAAAAAATTTAAAGAACAAGATTGAAATAAATAGCGTCAGTTAATCCCTCCACTTAAGCCTGGCAATCCAATAACGCTTCCAAAAAGAAACAGGAGGCAGTGCAGAACAGGAAGCAAGGTGAGACATATCCATTTCTTCCTGGTTATCACACAGGAGACAGAGAGGATCAGGAGCCAGTTTAAATCTGTGAAGGTGCTTGCGGAGACAATCGTAGAAATTTCTCTAGGCCATTCAAGGATATCATGGATATGATTGTACCAGGGCTTGTGATAATTACAAGCCACCTGCAGAATTATAAGAATCTCACGAGCCAGTGAGCCAGACTGAAAGCCGTGTTTCCGGATCATTTTTGCCGTAGTAGACACCACGAGTGCACCACGAGGACGTCTCAGAGTGCACCACGAGGTGGTAAATCTACGTTGCACTCATCTACGCAAATAGACATAAAGTAGGCATACATGGAGTTTGAATTCTTGATCTCTTTCTCTGAAGACATCACGACCTTTTAGGTATTTAATTGGTTTCAATGCATACAATTTACCGATTCTAAGATTTCAACAATCATATTCACAATTTGTCGGAGGCTAAAAATTCTACTTTCGTGAAAGTTCCAAAGTTACAGATTACGCAAAATAACTAACACCATTACGTCATCAACAACAAATACACCCATATCTGACCCTAATCTGTACTTTAACCACTGAAATATATGATAACTTTTATTGCATGTTGTCATTATTTTCTTTCATGATACAGAATTTCTTGCATTGGCAGTGCTTTTTGAGACGCATCTGTATCTCTGCATGCGTTTTCAATCAATAAAACATCTCCTTAAACTCCAGGAAAGTCTTCCCCGCGACATTCTTCAGGCGAGGGCTTCACCGCCGAAGTGTGAGGCTTTAATTGCAACGAATGTTTCACGCCGGTGCCAGCTGCCGCGGAATTTTAAGTGGCGTGATTGCGCCACCGGTTTATTTAGTATGCAAATGGCTCTTATTTGAGCTGCATTGTGATGTCTTCTGCCGTTATCACAGGCTCTTCGAGGTTTTCTTGAAAGTATGCCCTTTTTTAGACGCTATCATCAAATGAGTTAAGCGGGATGAGCAATAAAATAAGCGGAATTGTTGTTATAAAAACAAATATAAAAACAGAATTCAAAAATTGATCTGCACATGTTTATAATAATTATCAAATTGAAGATAATTAAGAAAACGTCAGTTTTTAGGACATTATTAATTCTTTAGGAAATTAAAATCTAATGATGTCATAATAATTTATATGTAGTTGTAATAAATAAATTGTAAGTATTATATAGTAAATATGTTTATATTATTTGTTCAATAATGTCAATGAATACACTAAGTTCAGTGTAGTTTATAATTGACAACAATTGTTCAGTTGGTTAACAACGATATCTGAGACGATGGAGGAAACCTTTCATCGATAACTGGCTTTCATTTGTAGATTGCATTGGTGAAAAGTGGTATAAACATCTAAGAAAGTCCAAAGGTTAAAATCTAGGATACTGTACCCCTGAGGAAGTCGCCAATCTTGCAACCCTGAATATTTCGCCAATTTTCCGCCAATTTCTTTAGGGTTGCAATACTATAATTAGAGGAATTCGTAGCTTCATTTTCCAAACAATATAATGACTATTTATTGTTATTGTGATTATATTATTATTTGCAGAATACTTATTTGCAGTAAATAAGAACAGAAATATATATTCTTTTAAATTAGTATTCCAATATATTACTGATTATTAAGAACTTATTCTTACAACGTATGTCGGTCACTGATTCAGAACATAAACAATATTTATGAAGTTGCCACTCAGGAAAGTAAGAAACAAACAAGAAAAACGATTTTTTTATTTATTAATAACTTATATTTTATTCTTAAATAATTAATTTCATTTTTAAAGATGTTCGTTTAGTTAGGATTTTGTGACAACCGTAATTAGAATTCGCTCGAAATATTTGAAGTTTTAACTTTTTAGAACGTTAGTTAACGTTACAATTTAAATTTTTAGTAATTAAAATAAATTAATATTAATAAAATGTGTCCGGAACATTTGATAATTATCTGGCAGAGTGCATGTGGCGGCGCCAGCACAAATGTGACATCCGCAAAATAATTTATGATTTCACCGATGGAATAAAATGTTTGTTTCCACCACAGAGGAAGGACATACCACAATAAAAGGTAAGTTATTCTCTAGTTTTTTCTTCTTTATCTTTTGTTAATATTAATTTATCATTCGAATTCGGCTTCGTGAAAAACATGACTTATTTTATGACAAAAAAAAAAAAAAAAAAAAAAAAAGAAAGAATTGGCGAATAACTTTGGTGAAATTTTATCGTATCGAAATTTTATCAATTAACAGCGATTATTATCTTTGTTTAAACGATACTTTTTTGTGACTTAGCAAAATAAAATTCCACATAATAATTTGGCGATAAAGCGATTTAATTTGGTGTGAAAGCAATTTAGGAATAAAATGTTGACAAAATAATGATAGATTTTGGCGTTAAAGCGGCAATATGTGGCTTAAAAAGGAAACATTAAAAAGCTAGCATAATAGTGGTAAAAATCTGGCGATAAAGCAATATAAATTGGCGTAAAGGCATTTTAGATATAATTTTCTTGGCATAATAGCGCTACATTAACATGACTTATTTTATGACATTACAAAAAAAAAAAAAAAATTGGCGAATATCTTTGGTGAAATTTTATCGTATCGAAATTTTATCCATTAACAGCGATTATTATCTTTGTTTAAACGATACTTTTTTGTGACTTAGCAAAATAAAATTCCACATAATAATTTGGTGATAAAGCGATTTAATTTGGTGTGAAAGCAATTTAGGAATAAAATGTTGACAAAATAACGATATATTTTGGCGTTAAAGCGGCAATATGTGGCGTAAAAAGAAAACATTAAAACGTTGACATAATAGTGGTAAACATTTGGCGATAAAGCGATATAAATTGGCGTAAAGGCATTTTAGATATAATTTTCTTGGCATAATAGCGCTAAATTTCGGCCTAAAAGCGGTTTCATTTGGCGCAAAAGTATTCCAGAGATAAAAAATTTTAGTGATAAAAATTTGGCGATAAAGCATCAACTTTTGGTGTAAAAGGGCCTCAAAAAACAAGATTCACTTAGTGAAAAAATGTGGGTATAAAGGTATAAATATTGGCGATAAAGCATTTTTTGGCTTAAAAGAAGTTATATAACAAAATTTGCTTAGTGAAAAATGGCTATAAAGCGATAAATGTTGGCGATAAAGGATAGTGATAATATTTGGCGTTAAAGCGATAAACTTTGGCTTCAAAGCCTTTTCAGGAATAAACTTTGACGTAATAGCTATTTGGCTGCTAATGTTGGCGTAAAAGCATTGTTTGGCTATAAATTTTGGCGAAATAGCACTTTACAATGACACCAAACTTAGGCAACCTTTTTGTCTGTTTACTTGGCGATTTGGCAACACAGTAAAGGGTTTTGGCGTAATATCATTTTACCGCGCGAACTACCTAGCCCATTCATTTCTATGCTTACTTACCGACTTGGCATCTTGGCGATGTGTTTGGCACAAAGGGTACAGGATCCTAGATTTTAACCAGTCCAAACATTCAATGCAAGTCAATGCAGCCCGTAAGTGAATGAGACACTCTCTCACAATTTCTACTAAATTTACTCTTTTTTTCAGAGTAATATATATATATATATATATATATATATATAATTTATATAGCATATTCCACTAGAAAGTAGACTATCTTCCTGCTGATCCTTGATTTACCACCTTCCATGTAGGTTAATGATCACAAATACTTACCACTCGTGAGGTACTATTAACATATTAATTATAATAAAAAAATATTTGCAATAGCAATATTTACAAGTACTGTAATAACAATAATAATTGCACTTATTGCAATAACAATAATAACCGCAAGATTACAGCAATAAAAATTAGAATTGTAATAAGCAATAAAGACTGCAATTGTAATAATTATAATAGCAATAAAAATTGCAATAATTATGGCAACAATAAAAATATTAATATAGCAATAATGAAAATTGTAATAGCTAGGGCAACTATAAAAATATTAAAATTGCAACAATGAAAATTGCAATAACTATAGCAACAATAAAAATTGCAAAAATAACATCAATAAAAATTGCAATAGTAACCACAATACTAATTTAATATGATTTTTTTACACTCATGTCCAGAATCACACAGAAATTGAACTCTAAAATAAAAATTCCACCTGCAGAATTATCACACACATCTTAAAGAAGAATATGCAAATTACAGGAAACCACCAGATGGCGCGGATAGTACGTCACAATGACGAGAGTGTAAGAGAGGGGTATATAAGGAATGGTGGCAAAGAAGTAAAATTGTTCACAAGGGTTTTAAAAGCCTTTCAGTGCAATAACCGCATAGTTCTTGCACAAAGGAAGCATTTGGATGATTTTTTACGTGGTAGAATTATCGGACGACTGGAATGTGGACGTACCCAGCTGGAAGTATCCGAGGAACTTGGAATCGCCCATAGTGTCATCTTCAGGCTTTGGCAACGATTCCAAGATGATGGTAATGTGAGTAGATGTCGCCCCCGAGTTACAATGCCGAATGAGGACCGGTATTTAGCAGTTACTGGAAAAAGAAACAGACGAAGCACAGCATCAGACCTGTCTCGTCAGCTCTCTTCAGCTACCGGTACGGCAGTTTCAAGGCAGACCGTGTACAGACGCTTAGGGCACATTGGTCAATATGCTCGTAGGCCTGTCAGATGTGTTCCACTTACCGTAACTCACTGTCGCCTGCCATTAACCTGGAGTATAGAGCATGCATTGTGGACACCGCAACAGTGGTCTGGTGTGATGTTTTCCGACGAGTCCAGGTTTAGTTTGCAGTCTGATACTCGCCGGACTTTCATATGGAGAGCGCCAGGAACCCGTTACCACCAAGAGAACACCATTGAACGACACCGTTACGGTGGTGACGGATGGCTCGTTTGGGGAGGAATTATTCTTGGTTCCAGAACTGACCTGCATGTTCAGAGTCTAACGATGACAGGCCACATCTATCGGGATGTCATTCTGGAACAACATGTACGTTTGTTTCGGGGCGCCATGGGTGCTGAATTTCTGTTTATGGATGACGACGCCCGTCCTCACCATGCAAACATTGTAGACGAATGCCCTCAATTGGAGGATATCACCCGTATGGATTGGCCAGCATACTCACCGGACTTGAATCCAATAGAGCATGTGTGGGATATGCTTGGCCGACGAATTGCAGCCCGTCAACCCCCTCCCACCTGTCAACCGGAACTTCGGAGGGCATTGCTTGATGAGTGGTGTAATATTCCCCAAGATCAGATTGATAATTTGATACTCAGCATGCCTAGGCGTTGTAAGGCCTGTATTGCATCGTCCGGGAGACATACTCCATATTAACCATCATACTAACCATGTTATACTGTTTTTTGTAAATAGGTTCTTTTTTGAAATTTGCTCCAGGGAGTAAAAATCGCAATTTTTATTAATTATGTCATACATATAGCATCTTTTTTGCTCTTTACCTGTTGTTTAATAAATAGACTTTACAAATAAGTCAAATTTGTTTTGCTTCTGTCTCTTTCTTTGCCTGAACTTCCTTATCCTTAATTTGTGGACATGAGTGTAGTTTCTATAAACTCATAAATGTGTAAATTCATTTGAAATTTTTCGAATTTATAAATCTCAGTCAATAATTAATAAAAGTTAAATGAAAATAATAAAGGCGCTACATTGAAAAACACATTTGCACTATCTAATATATATTTTAGTTGTTACAGTAGAGTAACATAAAATTTAGAATTTTTTAATTTAAATTTTATTTCTAATTCTTTTTGACACGCACACATATATATATAATAGAAAGAAAGAATGAAACGGGCATTTATAGCTATGCATCACGGGTTTATTGAAATACGACCATAATTGTAAATAAGGAAGGAATTTGCAGGACTTACGTTGCTAGAAGACTGACCCCTTGAGCAACCAAAAGACAGAATCCCATACTGGGGGCGTATAGCACCCTCTCGGCCACCACGAAACCCACAGGGAAGAACAGATTGGAGGCCGGCAAGAAAGGAAAGACACACATCGACAGACCCTGCAAGAACAACAAAATTAAAATTCACTTTTAAAGGTAAAACAACCATGGATGGATAATTGAAATGGCGAAGTCTTTTTTTTTTGTGTTGTTTATAGGTCAGGTCATAACGATTTTTTTAGAGAATGATAAAATTTTGAATTGAATCTGATTCAATCAATTCTCGCATAGTAAAGTTAAAAACAACGCTAAATCAAAGCTCATTTAAACGCATAGTTTGTCATATATAATTTCAGATAATTTTTTTTTCATAAAATACTTTCATACTAGGAATCTATATATTTTATCAAAATTTTGCTCTATGTACAATTTTATAAATATACCAATGTATTTTTTGTTCAATTTTTACAGTAATTCTGAGAACATAGAATTGGTTACTAATATAAGAAAAATTCCTTTATTTTAGTATTCAAAAACGAATGTTATGCACCTCAATTCTGTTGTTTTATATGCAGGAAAATGTAAATTTCAAAACTTGCGTGTTACTTTTATCGGGATGAGTAAATTGTTTTCAGCATGCACCATAACTCAAAGAGAGAAAAGGTTGAATCTTTGGACTTATATTTTATACTATAAAAAATAAAGTAAATCACAAATATGTCTAGGCATAGTTTAAAAGTTTAAGAACTCATCTTTAGTAATGCTATTTAAATCCCAATTTTGAAGATCTACCAATTTACATAATATCTGTCGATATAATTAAAAAAACAAAGCCCTTAAAAGAATATGGAAGTCAACTACAATAAAAGTTTTACGTATTCATGCTTTAAATTGAATTTATTTTGAATCTCTTATATATTGGTACTCATTAATATTTATGTCTACAATAAATATTTAATAAATATTTATGTTTTAAAAAAATATTATATCGTATTGATGGTAATCCTAAAAATAAGAACTCTTTCAAGTTGTCCTCTCAAAATTTGTGTAAATTTTCTACAAAACATAAAGAAAAAGTTGAAAAACATAAAGAATCGTTACATAGATCCCTATGTAACGATTCTTTATGTTTTTCAACTTTTTTTTTTCATGAAATCTTTATATTCCTAATTTATCAATAATGCTCCAATGCTTTCTATATATTGACTTTTTTAATATTCTCTCGCTAGTTAAATTTATATAATTTTTCCTTTGTCTCTAAAAAAAAAGTCATTTTTCAAATGGTGGAAAAAATTCAAGAAATGCTGATTTTAAATTGAAAATGCATGCATAGCAAACAGTTGCGGTTTTTCATGTTAGTAGGAAAACGTATGGAATTATTACAAGATCAGTTATGGTACGCGTCTTCTAATAGTTGGTCCATCTTACTGTAGAAATCTGGAATACTGTACCCCTGAGGAAGTTGCCACTATTGCAAATCCGGGAATTTTTGTATAAAAGCAATTTAAAAATATAATTTCGCTAAGTGAAAAAAAAATGGTGACAAAACGATAAATTTCGGCGTAAAAGCACTTCAGAAATGAAATTGTGGCAGGATAACGAGAATATTTGGCGTTAAAGGGATAAAATTTGGCGTTAAAGAGATAATTTTTGGCGTAAAAGCATTTCAGAAACAAAATCTTGGCAGAACAGGGAAAATATTTGACGTTAAAGGGATAAAATTTGGCGTAAAAGCAATTTGAGGAATAAAATTTGACGTACTAGCGATTTGGCTACTAATGTTAGCGTAATTGCAATTTTCCGCGAAATAAAGTTTTTCATCGGTATTTCAGAGGCCATTTTGGTTGACAGCTTGACGACTTGGCATCCTAATGATGGATTTTGGTGTAATATCGTTTTACAGCGAAAACTAACTGCGACATTCATTATTATGTTTACTTGGTGACTTGGCATCCTGGCGAGGCATTTGGCACAAAGGGTACAAGATTCTAGATTTTTACCCATGATACTCAGAAGTTATTCTGTGCGATATTTTTCTTTAAAAAATTGACATCTGACATTAAAATAATTACAACAATGTTAACTGAAGTCTCCTTTCTTCTATTTTCTGGCATTTGCACAATGCAAGTGGACAAAGTTGGATTTTAAAACTTGATATTCTACAGGGAATCAATGGAATAAATAAAATTTAACTTTTTTAAAGCATTTTATATAGAAGAGAAATACTTTTCTTAACATTACGTATAATAGGGATATCAAAATCAATATGAGAAAATCAAAATCATGATAAATGTTTTTAGATGTAGTTCAAGATGATTCATAAATGTAAAATAATAATGGCAAAAATGATATAATTAAATAATGTTTCTAATCTGTGATGCATGGCATAATTGCTTTAGCGCTTGTGATAATTGATTGGATAATTTTCCTAATTGTGTTTTTTAAACTTAATTTTTTTCAGTGATAAAATTTTTTATCTCCATCTTACTTTGACTGTGACAAAGATCTCTATCTTTTTCTACCTGCTATATATTAACTGACACCTATCACGGCAAACTGTAAAATCAATGTTAAAAATTAGGTACTAGAAGAAGAGGGAAACGGTGTGACATCAAAAAAAGTTCCACCAATTTTTCCCATCCAATTTACCCAACCTTGCCGTGAGGGATGGGCTTTCCAGTAACAGCGTCACAAAAGTTGAATGACTTGACTTGGAAGTCATTTTTTTCCGTTAAAAAACAGAAACAATCAAGCATATTGAACACTGCAGTTGGTTTAATGTGCAACTCATGCCAAATACGTTGTCATTTCTATTAAATATATCACTGGCAGCCGAATTTACTTTCTTTATACCGCTTATAGTGCCATCTATTCACACATTTGTGAACTATTTCCTCATTCTTATCTTCAATTCAAATTTGAACTCATTGTAATGAGTGGTTATTTTTTTACAGAATTTTGAAAGTGGGACTATAATTATAATCACCCTGTATACAATACGAAAAAGGATCTTTTATCATTCTATACTTCATTTATAATACAATTAAAATACTACTTTATTTATAATACGATTTAAATATAGATATTTTACACATATATACATATATTACAATTTAAAATACAATTTTTGCTTAAATAATTTCGATTAAAAATGAGTTTCATCACAACCCAATCGAGATTTTATTTTCAAGAAACCAATTCAAGTCGGAAAGTTATTCATCACTCTTCAACTATTGACAGACGAATTGTTATCGCTTTTGTACCATCTCTTTTATTGCAATATTCCGTCTCATTCACAATCAAGACTATTTTTAACCCTTCATTTCCGCCCATAAGCTGCATTTCAACAGCTGAAATCGCTTTCGGACATTATCAAATATCATTTGTAGCTGAATTAACTTTCTTTATGCCTCTTACAGCGCCATCTATTAATACAATTTTTAACCATTTTTTTGATGCCGTACCGTTTCCTCCTTCTTCAAGTATCTTCGGTTCAAATTTGAACTCGTTGTGACGAGTGGTTCTTCTTTTAAAACATTTTGAAAGTGGGTTTTAGTTATAATCACCATGTGTACAATAATAAAAAGGATTTTTTATTATTCTATACTTACTTTATAATCACTTTAATATATTACTTCATTCATAATACAATTAAAATACTTCTTTATTTATAATTAAAAACTTCATTTACAATACATTTGAATTAATACTTCCTTTATAGTTCAATTAAAATACTACTTTCTTTATAATACAATTAAAATACTACTTCCTTTATAGTACATTTAAAATACTACTTTATTTATGATACAATTAAATATTACTTCATCTATAATACAATTAAAAAACTACTTTATTTATAATATAATTAAAATACATATATATTACACATATATACATATATTACAATTTAAAATACAATTTTTGCTTAAATAAGTTCGATTAACAATAAGCTTTAACAATAAGTCACAATACAACCGATATTTTATATTCATAACTTATTTTCAAGAAACCAAGTCAAGTCGAAAAGCAATTTATCACTCTCTAACCGTTGAGAAACGAATTGTTATCGCTTTTCCACCCTCTCATTTATTGCAACCTGCTGTCTCATTCACAATCAAGACTATTTTTAACCCTCCATTTCCACCCATAAGCAGCATTTCAACAGCTGAAATCGCTTTCGGACGTAATATCCCTAAGAATCGGACAGCTGTGGGGAAATCCTTAAATATTACGGTGCCTTCAAATTTCCCACTTTGTTTCTGCCTTCCAATCGGGGGGAATAAAATAGAACGTTGGGAACTGCGGAAGAATTTTATCGGAAACAAATCCCACTAACTCCATGGAAAAGGATTAATGAAGGGAAGTGAAACGTTCGAAAATTCCCCCTTCCTGCTGGAAAACTCTCGTAGAACTTTTATCCCATTATAAATTATCAAGGATTGTTGAAACTGGATTACTTCCGATGATGATGCCAACCAGCAAAACTAAATTTCAGAGGAAATCCCATTCGAAAGAAAATGGCGTGAGTTAAGTCAGACCAACTATTATAGAACATAAAATTTGTTCGAAAATGGTCTGAAGAATTTGATTTGCTGGCTACATTTAGTATTAATAAAAGTCTGTTCGAAATTCTAGAATATTATTAATTTATTTGACGAACATCATTGATAGTAATAACCATCGATTGAATAATTATTACTATCGATTAATTATTTATAGAATTATTTTATATAGCCATATTGTTTCCCTCTTCTTCAAGTATATGCAGTTCAAATTTGAACTCATTGTGCCGAGTGGTTCTTTTTTACAGCATTTTGAAAGTGGAGTTTAATTGCAATCACCATGTATACAACAATAAAAAGGATTTTTTATTGTACTATACTTCCTTTTTAATACAATTAAAATACTACTTCATTTATAATACAATTAAAATACTTCATTTACAGCACATTTAAACTATGACTTCATTTATGATATAATTTAAATACTGCTTCATTTATAACACAATTAAATGCTACTTCCTTTATAATACAATTAAAATACATATATATTTCACGTCTATACATATATTACAATTAAAAATACAATTTTTGCTTAAATAATTTCGATAAACAACGAATTTTATCACAAACCAATCGATCTTTTATTTTCTGAAATTATTTTTAAGAAATCAGTTCAAGTTAAAAGGCAATTCATCACTCTCTAACTGTTGAGAAACGAATTGTTATCGCGTTTCCACCATCTCATTTATTGCAACCTGCTGTCTCATTCACAATCAAGACTATTTTTAACCCTCCATTTCCACCCATAAGCTGCATTTCAACAGCTGAAATCGCTTGCGGACGTAATATCCCTAAGAATCAAATTTCAATGGTAGCCGAATTCACTTTCTTTATGCCTCTTACAGGGCCATCTATTAATCTATCCATTACTACTTCATTTATAATACAATTAAAATACTACATTTATAATACAATTAAAAAATACTTCATTTATAATGCAATTAAATACTACTTCATTTATAATACAATTGAAATATTACTTTATTTATAATACAATTAAAATACACACACATATATATATACATATATTACAATTTAAAATACAATTTTTGCTTAAATAAGTTCGATTAACAATAAGTTTTAACAATAAGTCACAATCCAACCGATATTTTACATTCGTAACTTATTTTTAAGAAACGAATTCAAGTCGAAAAGCAATTCATCACTCTTTACACTGTTGAGAAACGAATTGTTACCACTTTTCCACCACCTCATTTATTGTAACCTGCTGTCTCATTCACAATCAAGACTATTTTTAAACCTCCATTTCCACCCATAAGCTGCATCCTTTCAACAGCTGAAATCCCTTTCGGACATAATATCCCTAAGAATCAAATATCAATAGTCGCCGAATTCACTTTCTTTATGCCTCTTATAGTGCCATCTATTAATACACTTTGGAACTTTTTAGATGATGTGCAGTTTTCCTCTTCTTCAAGTATCTTCAGTTCAAATTTGAACCCGTTGTGACGAGTGGTTTTTTTTTACAGCATTTTAAAAGTGGGACTTTAGTTATAATCACCCTGTATACAATATTAAAAAGAATTTTGTGTTATTCTATCTTCCTTTATAAACATTTTATAATACGTTTTTTTAACAATAGTTTTAAAAAGAATTTTTTATTATTCTATACTTCCTTTATAAACGTTTTATAATACGTTTTTTTAACAATAGTTTTAAAAAGAATTTTTTATTGTTCTATACTCCCTTTATAAACGTTTTATAATACGTTTTTTTAACAATAGTTTTAAAAAGAATTTTTTATTATTCTATACTTCATTTATAAACGTTTTATAATACGTTTTTTTAACAATAGTTTTAAAAAGAATTTTTTATTATTCTATACTTCCTTTATAAACGTTTTATAATACGTTTTTTTAACAATAGTTTTAAAAAGAATTTTTTATTATTCTATACTTCATTTATAAACGTTTTATAATACGTTTTTTAACAATAGTTTTAAAAGAATTTTTTATTATTCTATACTTCATTTATAAACGTTTTATAATACGTTTTTTTAACAATAGTTTTAAAAAGAATTTTTTATTGTTCTATACTCCCTTTATAAACGTTTTATAATACGTTTTTTAACAATAGTTTTTAAAAAGAATTTTTTATTATTCTATACTTCATTTATAAACGTTTTATAATACGTTTTTTTAACAATAGTTTTAAAAAGAATTTTTTATTATTCTATACTTCATTTATAAACGTTTTATAATACGTTTTTTTAACAATAGTTTTAAAAAGAATTTTTTATTATTCTATACTTCCTTTATAAACGTTTTATAATACGTTTTTTTTAACAATAGTTTTAAAAAGAATTTTTTATTATTCTATACTTCATTTATAAACGTTTTATAATACGTTTTTTTAACAATAGTTTTAAAAAGAATTTTTTATTGTTCTATACTTCCTTTATAAACGTTTTATAATACGTTTTTTTAACAATAGTTTTAAAAAGAATTTTTTATTATTCTATACTTCCTTTTTAAACGTTTTATAATACGTTTTTTTAACAATAGTTTTAAAAAGAATTTTTTATTATTCTATACTTCATTTATAATACAATTAAAATACTACTTCGTTTATAATGCGATTAAAGTACTATTTTGTTTATAAAACAATTAAAATATTATTACATTTATAATACAGTTAAAATACATATATATTACACATATATACGTATATTACAATTTAAAATACAATTTTTGCTTAAATAATTTCGATTAAAAAAGGGTTTCATCACAACCCAATCGAGATTTTATTTTCAAGTAACCACTTCAAGTCGGAAAGCAATTCATCACTCTCTAACCGTTGAGAAACGAATTGTTAACGCTTTTCCACCATCTCATTTATTGCAACCTGCTATCTCATTCACAATCAAGACTATTTTTAACCCTCCATTTCACCCATAAGCTGCATTTCAACAGCTGAAATCGCTTTCGGACGTAATATCCCTAAGAATCGGACAGCTGTGTGGAAATCCTTAAATATTACGGTGCCTTCAAATTTCCCACTTTGTTTCTGCCTTCCAATCGGGGGGAATAAAATAGAACGTTGGGATCTGCGGAAGAATTTTATCAGAAACAAATCCCACTAACTCCATAGAAAAGGATTAATGCAGGGAACTGAAACGTTCGACAATTCCCCCTTCCTGCTGGAAAACTCTCGTAGAACTTTTATCCCATTATAAATTATCAAGGATTGTTGAAACTGGATTACTTCCGATGATGATGCCAACCAGCAAAACTAAATTTAAGAGGAAATCCCATTCGAAAGAAAATGGCGTGAGTTAAGTCAGACCAACTATTATAGAACATAAAATTCGTTCGAAAATGGTCTGTCTGAAGAATTTAATTTGATGGTTATATTTAGCATTAATTAAAATCTGTTCGAAATTCTAGACTATTATTAATTTGATAATTATCGTATTATTATTGTCGATTGTATGATTATTATTATCGATTGAAACTGGATTACTTCCAATGATGATGCCAACCAGCAAAACTAAATTTCCGAGGAAATTCCATTCAAAACAAAATGGCGTGAGTTAAGTCAGACTAGTGATTACAGAATACAAAATTTGTTTTGGAATATTTTATTTGAAATTTGCTTGAAAATGGTCTGTCTGAAGAATTTAATTTGCTCGTTATATTTAGCATTAATAAAAGTCTGTTCGGCATTCTAGAATATTAATAATTTATATAGCAAACACCATATTATTATTATGAATTGCTTGATTATTACTATCGATGAATTATTTTTAAAACTATCGTAAACTTTACATTTAATTTAACATTATAAAAATACTTTATTTAAAATTGAAAAGTGAAAATTGGAATAATAATTATTCATTACAACATAATACAATAATAAATACAAATAAATTTTCCAATTGCCTAAAATTTGCTAAATATTTATTATTAAACCTAATAAGAAAGCTTATTGCTTTAAAAAAAAAAACCGGAAACAATTTTCTTCAAAAACAAATATTCATACCTCTGGTAAAAACCAAAAATTTCCTTTTTTTATAATTTTATTAATAATTATTCATTACAACATAATATAATAATAAATACAAATAAATTTGCCAATTGCTTAAAATTTTTCAAACATTTATTATTAAACCTAACTGCTTTTAATAAAAAATGGAAACGATTTCTTCCAAAACAAATATTCATACCTCTGATAAAAAACAAAAAAAAATTCATTTTCTATAATTTGATTAAGAATTATTCATTACAACATAATATAATAATAAATACAAATAAATTTATCTAACTACAAATTTTGCCTATTTACCAAAATTTATTATAACTGTTAATAAGAAAACTAATTGCTTTTAATAAAAAAATGGAAACTATTTTCTTCAAAAACTAGTATTTATATCTCTGGTAAAACCAGAAAAATTCCATTTTTCTAAAATTTTGCATTAATGTCATATAAAAGAACATATTTACAGAACTTATGAAAGTCTATCATATGAGATATCACAATCCTTTCATTGTTCAAATTATGTACATATTTAAATTATACGCAATAATATCTATTAATTTATAGTTAACAAAATTATAACATAATATAATAACAAATACAAGTAAGTTTGGCTAAATACAAATTTTGCCAATTGCCTAAAATTTGCCAAATAATTATTATTAAACCTAATAAGAAACCTAATTGCTTTTAATGAAAAAAAATTCTTGTTTGTTTCAAAAACAAAAATTTATATGCCTAGTAAAACCAACAATTTCATTTTCCTATAATTTTGTATTAATGTCATATAGCAATATAATGTAACATTATAGAATATAATTCTATAATTTTATATAATTATTATTACACTATGTTGTAAGCTAATTTTTGCAGAACTTATGAAAATATATCATATGAGATATCATTGTTCTTTTATTATTTGAATTGTCTACATATTTAACTTATACGCAATAACATCTATTGATTTATAGTTAACAGTAATTCATATAATCAAATTGAACATCTGGATTATCTCAGGACAACTATATGTTTTGAATGGGAAATAATTGGCCAGCAACCTTCTCAAACCAAATAGATTTCCAAGTTCAGTACTTGGCGTTTACGATAGATGAATCCACTAATTTCCATAATTTACTCCGTGTCAATTGGAACACGTACTTATTACCTCGCATATTGTCCACATTTATCATTGCGCATGTACTGCGGGTAGATTTATGAAGTATAAACTGGAACAGGTGGTTGGTACAGTGGTGGAATACATTTCCATGCATATTAGTTATGACAATAGAAATCAGGATAGCGTACGCTTATGGAAACAAATTGTATCTTTCGAGACAGATATGCAAAAGTGGTGTATTTGACAACCACTTTTTATGCTAAATGGTTTCAGAATCTACTTATATTTTCGAAATTCAAACTATTACATATTGAGTACAAAAGAAAAATACAATACTACTGTGCCCCAAAAGTAACACCAATTATTTTTTTTTCCAAAATTCTTTCTTTATTCTTCCAAATTTATTCCATCGCTTTCAAAGCAATCCCCTCGGTACACAATGAATTTATGCTAACTGTTTTCCCAATCCTCAATGCATGCTAAGAAGTCATCGGCAGGGATGATCTTCAATGCGCGCTGCGATTCACATTGAATCTCTTCAATTGACTCAAAATAGTGTCCCCGGAGTAATCTTTTGAGTTTAGGGAATAGCTAGAAGTCGTATGGTGTGAATACGGTGGTTGTGCAAGAATATGGGTTTCATTTTTGGTGAAAAAGTCATGAAGAATCAATGCAGTGTGACCTGGCGCATTCAGAGTTTTCGGTACCAATCGAGATTTGACGCGTTTGAGGCCCAAAATGGAATGGACCGATCCTTTTGAAATTCCAACATCAGCAGCAAGATCTCTAATTGTAAATCGACGGTTTGCAAACACCAAATCTTTAATTTTTTGGACGTGAGTCTCGTCGGTTGAGGTCGATGGACGACCAGAGGACTCTTCGTCCTCAACTCGTTCACTGCTTTCTTTGAACTGTTTATACCACTTCTTTCCGTTAAAAGAATGCTCACTGAATGCCTCCTGCAACATTCTATTTGCTTCCCAAACAAAATTTCATGCGAGTTCATTGCTCAATTAATTGAGACATTTCAAAAATTGCAGCAATCGGCTTAAGCGTCTCTCAAAGCCAAGCGTAACTCAATCACTAATGAATATTTTGACGTCACAGATGTAAAGGACAGTGCCAGCAACCTGAAAAAGAAAAAACGCCGCGGGAATAGCCCCTCCATAAACCCCGGGAATTTTAAATTCAAAATTGGTCTTAATTTTTGGACACAATAGTATTTGACAACCACTTTTTATGCTAAATGTTTTCAGAATCTTCTTATATTTTCGAAATTCAAACTATTGCTTATTGAGTACGAAAAAAAGAGACAAAAAAGTGATTTAATATCTAAAATTATTGATAATTATTTTTTATTGAATGTTAAAGTTTTTATGCGTGTCACAGAATTCAAGAGGCTGATTATCAATGACATCACAAATTTGGTGGGTCATTGTTGATCAATTTAGCTTGAAACGGAAACTCCCACGCATTGAATTTGGGGAGATTTTAAATCCCCTTCTTGAATCCACGGCTTATTGATATAGCATAAATGCAGAAATTAATTTTATTTGCCATTTGCCAGGATTTGATTGAATTTATTTCCTTAACATCAAAATGCAGAGAGCTGGCCAACAGATGGCTTTAAGTTAGTGGCAAAATTTATTGGCTTATAAAATAATAAATAAGATTTTCTTCAAGTACAATAAATAGAATATTTTACTTTTATTGCCGAAATAAAGAAAAAAAATAATATGGTGGTATAAAAAAATATTTTTGGCGGCATATAAAAAAAAATTACTTTCTCTATTAATATTGAAATTTTCCTAATACAAGAAGAAACTTTACCTATTTTATTTATTAAATAAATTATAATTAAATATATTAATTATTTCTGAAGCTCCTCATAAACATAAGAATAGATTCATAGATGCGTTAAAGAATAAATAATCTTCCTGGTACGTAGTCAACGCTACCCAGAAGAAATTTTAATTTAACCGCAGCTTATTGACTGGAATTCTGCCACTTTAATCCATCTGAACGCGAACTGCATGCGGAAAATTCCTCTTAACTTTCCATCGTAGCGTTGTCGAACCACTTTAATTAATGATCCACACATCCGCGATTCGCCGTACTGAACATTGAAATCTTGGTACTAGAATGATCTACAACGTGCAGTTCGTAAACCGATTATATTTTACCAACCCAAAGATTATTCAATAAACTAACGTATTGAATATCAAAAGATCCATATAAATAAATTTTCTCAGTAACCGTTTGTTTTAATTCATGAAATAGTAACCGTTTCCTTTTAATTCATGTTTTATCCATGAAAGTTTTTAATTTACGCGAGCGTATACAATTAAAATATATTTACTATTTTAAAATCTGCTATTTTTAACTCAACGCTACTACACTGTTAAAAAATATTATTAAAAGAGTTAGATCGCCTTTTTTTTTATTGAATCTATTGCTTTTTTTTTGTTTATCTTCCAGCCTGCATTAAATAACTATGTTCCGATATGTAGCTATTGTATTCCTCGCCACAAATCAATTTAAATGAAGATTAATTTCAAAAACTACCAAGTCATAAAAATTTAACTATTAATTAAATATTTACAAAATATCTCAACTACATATATATATATATATATATATATCATATATTAATTTAGGTTTGTATTTTATTGTTAATAGAGAAAACATATTGGGCATTTATTATTATGAACTAGCAATACTGGCAAAATCGCAGAATAGGGGCCGCTTTGATTTGGCAGCAAAAATTTTTGCCAAAGTGCATCAAGAAAAGGGTTGCGATTGTACGTAAAGTGACCAGAAAATAGTACAAGAAATCCGGGTTACTACTTTCGGCAACTTATCGCTCAGTTAGCGCCACAAAAAATTTGCCAAATCCCATCGGCTCTTATTTTGCGATTTGTACGCAAAAATAATAGCGCATTGTAAAAACATATTCACAATTCATAGTTCCATTAATCTGTATAACTAGCATTTACACTCGCTAGTCTAGGAGCTGATTTTCTGTTAATATTGAAATGTTCTAAATAGAAGAATAAACTTTACCTATTTTATTTATTAAATAAATTATAATTAAATAAAATCTTGCGGAATCTCTTCATAAACATAAGAATAAATTTATAAACTAATGAATCAGTAATCTCCCTGGTACGTATTTAGCGTTACCGAGAAGAAATTTTAATTTAACCGCAGCTTCTTGATTGACATTCTGCCTGTTTAACCCATCTAAACGCGAAGTGAATCCGGAAAATTTCTCTTCACTTTCCATCGTAGCGTTGTCGGACAACTTTAATTAATGATCCAGACATCCGCGATTCGCCGTGCTGAAAATTTAAATCTTGGCACTAGAACGATGTACAACGTGAATCTCATAAACCGATTACATTTTACCAACACGAAGATTATTCAATAAACTAACGTATTGAATATCAAAGGATCCATATTAATAAATTTTCTTAGTAACCGTTTGTTTTAATTCAAGCTAGCTTAAGCCAAGAGAAGAAATTAGAGAAATGTAATTTCGATTGTGGTTTGATTATAATAAGAACAGCTTTAATTTATATTAATTAAAATTCTGTTGTTTCATATCCCATTTAATCGACAGTAACATCTAGACCAACAAAGGCATGCTGACTAGCTGCTGGTCTAGATCAGGGTTGGTCAACCCAAATGATCTTGCGGACCATTTTGGAAATGTATCCTAACTCCACGGGCGCGTATAAAATTATATATCTCCCTATTAGATTTAGACCCACTATAGACATTTTTGGGGGTGAAAAATTGAAGCATAATGAGCTATTATTTTTGTGTTTACTATTATTCTTACATGTAAACATAGATAATATAATAATAAGGATACTAAACGCACATTGTAAAGAAATATATAACACTAAAAATGAAATATAAGAAATATATACATATAAAAACGAATTAAAAAAAAAGATTAAATCATTAAAAAATATTTATTCTACTAGTGCGATATTTTTTTATTCACTCTTTCACTTAGCTTTTGCAAATCGATCTCAAATTAGGTATTTTCACATCGTAATGGGTGTTTTTTTCCATCGTCCTTTATGTTTGAGCGAGTTTTTTGTTTGGTCAATTTCAATTTCGTAAAAAAAACCAAAACCGATTCGGTGGTGTAAGTCGAACCAAAAGCGCTAGCAACTTGAACTAAGAGTCTGGTTTGCTCAACTATTAACAATCAACTGTGTTCTTTTAGTGAAAGTCACTGCGTCACTGAGATCACTTAAAGTGAAACATAGAACCTGTTATATAGTTGCTGCGCACATCAAAAGTTCGCAAAATATAATTTAATTATTCTGAAGCTCGTAATTATAAACTCATAAATAAAACAGGCAATTTCTGTCATATATTCGCGAAAATATTATTTTAAAATCAAATTTAATGTTTTCTCAGTTAATTTTTGAATATATGAATAATGTACTTTTTTAATACAGTGGTATTCACTACTTTGGCCATTATATAATAAATGTATTTTGTAAAAGTATGATAAATCTCACGGCCGGAAAACCATTCAAGGCGTTTTGGTCACCCCTGATTTAGACCTAGTGTATGAATCAGTGAAAAGCCATGATAAAGAATAAAAAATGTAGTTTCCTTTTCCTCTTGACCGTGCGGCACAAAGACATGGGGCACCCAAAATGAGAATCTGACTTTACCCCACCTGGTTATACCCCTGGGCACTGAATGCCATAGTCGCAATTTACGAAATGGGCTATTCTAACACGAGGCAATCAAAATTCTAAGTTACACAATATAAAAAAGGAGATGAAAAAAAAAATCCACACTAACTATTACACATTTTTTTTCAAAAGTGTTTTTGGTTGGATATGTGGGACTAAAACCACTGAAAACACGCATGAGAAGTAATCAATTAGTCCGTTTCCACCTATGAACAGGCTATTTTACATTAACTAGTAAAACTATATATCTATCAATTCAACACTATCAAAAGCAATGCTAGAAATAACCTCCACATTTGACAATTATGCTTACAAAATTTGTCATAACATTAAGACATTAATATTTGTTTAGTTATTAACATATAAAAATTAAATGTGCACTTTCATTAAAAACAGCTTCGTATTAATTGCGAAAAAGGCATTTATTTTATGTTATACGAGAGGAATATACGAGAATACTCGAGAAGAGAATATACAAGAAGCATTGAAATCAAATGAGATCTCTTTAGTCCCTTATATAGGATGTCCCAAAATTCAAGCTATAAGTGATTTTATTTTTAATAAATTTTTAAAAATTGTGTCCTTAGAAAACTACTTAGTTTGTATCTCAATCAAATTTTACGATCTGATGGCCAATTGGCTAGCTATCTGCCCTTTGGTACCGCAGGCTCCAGATTCGAATCCTGTCGGTCGCATGAATGTTTATTAGTGATTTGGAATTCGGGATCTAAGTTTAGACCGGGAGACCTAAGTTTAACGTGGAATCCGAATCACTCACAAACATCCATGCCACACCAGGGGTCGAACCTGAAGCTTGCAGTACCAAAGGCCAGAGAGCTAGCCAGTTGGCAATCAGGTCGCAGACATTCGGTGAGCATTAATAATGTGTGAAGAAAAAGTGCAACAATATAATAGCTAAGATTGAACAATTCAAAATTTCTGCCTGGAACAAGGGATTTACCCCCACCCTTTTAAAAATATCTCTAACCTTGCATTGCAGTTTACAGTGACATTCATATTTTTTCTTTCACCAGAAGATGCGATCTGCATCTTAAAGTTCTGGCGATATTGAAATACTAAAATCATCTGTGCTAGGCTGGCTGAACTACCAGACAATAAAATTCTATGCAAGCGATATAAGAACTCCCAGGCAGCGGAATTCTATGCATCCAGTTTAAGAACTTCCAGATTACGGAGTGGCCTGATGGCCAATTGGGTAGCACTCTGACCTTTGGTACCACAGGCTTCAGGTTCGAATTCTGGTGGTGGCATGGATGTTTATAAGTGGTTCGGAATTCACGTTAAACTGTAGGTCCAGGTCTAATTAGCCCATAGTGTGCATATAGCGCATAGCACATGCACCCATAGTGTGTGTGACCGTAGAATGACAAACCAGACCCAGACAAAGGATTTCTATGCACTTGGTATAAGAATTCCCAGACAATGGAATTCATGCGGTATAAGAAAGCTTATGCCATGGTATTTAAAGTATTTACAAGTAAAGGCTAATTACGAGGTTTAGAAAAATTATCAAGCTATTAGCAACTTTCCTTTTATTTTTTATCAATTTTAATCATCAATCGAACCATTTCTTTCCATCATTCTATTTCATCCTGTTTTTAAATAAAATTCTACATAACAAAATCTCTGATGTAAAATTACTCAGATAGTGTAAACAAGTGCCCGAAGGCTACCATATGATTAACTGCTGTTAGTGACTCACCATGAGCAATATTCTGGACCGTGCATCGTCAGTCCACACAGCATTCCACAGAATGGCACATAAGGCAACGTACACGGCCACGGTGGCCACATTTCTAGGGTCGGTCCAGGATCTGATGAGAGGCACGCTGCCCATCGTCCAGTCGCAACACAAATCCGTCGGACACAAGAGCAACCAGCTGTTGAGGGCAATCAGGTAGTTGAAAGTCAGCTGGCGGCTGGGTGTCTCTGCGGCTGCAGCTGGATTGTCGAACCTAAAACCCATAAAGATAATTTCAATTATAAAGGGAAAAATCGCATAAGAAACTATAAATATATTTTTTGTTCTAATGCAGCTGGCAAACGCTTAGACAGTTATCTTGGATGCCTTAAGGCAAGCGCTGCACCGACGTTACTCACTTAACACTACGCAGGAGATGCGTGTATCTTGAAGATAAGCTACGGACGCGGAATACCCTCGCAACGCTCTACGATCATGTTTAGACCTGGAATTACAGTTTAAAGTGGATTACGAACCACTAAAAACCACGATGGCACTGCCGGGACTCGAAATCGAGACCTGTGGTACCGGTATTACAATGCATAAATTATTTATATCCTCGTGATAAAGAGCTCAGATATTGTATAGGTGGTTTCTGATTCGAATACATTTTGGCATATGTTGCAATCACTGTTTTCAGAGCGCGATGGCGATTGTAACAGCATATGAACGCATCCATATTCAAGTGTTCTTTTGGGCTTTTCTGGAATGTTCTTCCATAAGACCTGCAAATGCGAGATCGTTATCCTTAAAAGTCTCCCATAAAGGTGAATATGTCCATTCAACATTTATCGGTGGGCTTATTAATGATATACATAAGTGTAATACGACGTCCCCTGATGTACAACAAAAAAGTTACATATATATAGTGGTCATCTTAATAAATTTAGAGTATATAATATATACTCTTCCCAGTTGAGGATAGCGCAGCAGACTTCCATTGAACAGTATTTCTAAAACCGACTAGCGCCATTCCCAAGGAGGTTTGTTTGAATCGACATGCATATGAACGCATTCTTATTCCTGAACGCATTATTTAATCGCCTCCCATATTTAGAATTTTTATGGCAGTATCCCATGAAGCAAACAGTTCTCAAAAAGGTGAACAATAATTGTCAAGGGTTACAAATCGACAGGCAAGTTAACAGTTAGTTTTAAAAGTCGTCCTGGATTGCATTACTTTAAGCCGAAAAAGCTTATCAGCCGAAATTACTTTCTTTATGCTGCTCACAGCGCCATCTATTAATACACTTTGGAACTTTTTTGATGCCGTACTATTCTTCAAATATCTTCAGTTCAAATTTGAACTCATTGTGACGAATTATTCTTTTTTTTACAGCATTTTGCAAGTGGGATTTTAATCCCCCTGTACATATATAATATATTAGTATTTATAACCTCTATATGTTGCGGCAAATATACATATAATTGCACATGATATTCATGTGCAATGTCTAAATCGATTTTGTATAAAGATATATCTGTTAATTTAAAATAAATTGTCAAAACCTATTATGATTGAAGTGATGAAAAAACATTCCAAGGGGAGGGGGTTATACATTTTTCTGTGGGCAAGGTAAAATAATTAGAAATTCATGCTGTAAACTATTGCAGGTAATACCGAGTAATTTCACTTCCGCTATATTTAATGATGAAAGGCGAATGTTACTGTCACCTGCCAAAAAATTAATTAAAATCATTTTTTCTTGAACGAATTAATTTTTTACAGACCTTTCATTCAGTAATCTGTTTTTTATGAAAGATTGCAATTTTGAACAAGATATATATAGGGAGAGTGTGAGCTAATAGAAGGAATTGAATAAATTGAACTTAACAAACGTGACGCAGCGAATTAACATTCTATTTAAGATATTGAATAAAACAATTCTACTTACTTAGTAAAGACTGGCAGCTGGACACTCATGACTTTCAACCGGACTGCCAGCAGGAACAATCCCCAAGACAACAAAACTCCCATGCGTCGTCCGGCTTCCTTTAAATGTCCCTTGCTGCATTTCAATAAATCGGACAGTCGTGTCTGTAAGATATTACATGACTTTTGAATCCTCGTAAAGTTTGAATGAATACTATTTATAGTATAATTCAGACAATAATATATAAATAAAGAAATTTACATGCATATAATTTAAAATTGTCATGCTATTTATATGTTTGGAAAAATATTTACATTATAAGATGCAAAAAGAAAAAAAAATTATCAACGCAGTAAAAAGTGTTATGAGGTCTTAACAAATACATACATTGAAAACAACTTCAAAGAGGTTGAATGCTTAACATTTTGAAGAAATAAGTGCATTCAGGTAAAATATTTTAAATGAAGTGAAGTACTGAAACTAAAACTGAAAATATGTTGGAACACTTAATATTTTGAAGAAATGAGGGCTTCAGGTAAAGTACTTTAAATGAAGTGTAGTACTAAAACTAAAACTTAAAAGATACATTTTGACGAAATAAACGTCTTCAGATAAAATACTTCAAATTAAGTGAAGTACTAAAACTAACTAACTCCCCGGCACTACAGTCCATGTTGGATCACGGCCTCCCTAACGATACAATTCCAAAGTCGTCTGTCGCTTCGGTTTCCCAGTTTGTGATCTTTAGGTTCTTCAGATCCGTTTGCTCTTCATCAATCCATCTCTTTTTTGGCCTTGCCGTTTTTCTTTGGCCCCTAGCACTTCCCCTTGAAAATCTTCTTTGTGTCTCTGCTATCGTCCATTTTCTATGTGTCCTCTATTGAATTTAAGTAAAGTATTAACAATTCGAAATTAATTAATTGGTAATTGAACAGCATATTGGAAAAAAAATGTATATGAATTAATAAAGGTCCATGAACTTCATAATATCCGGAAGAGAGATTTTAGGGAGTCCATTAATTCGGGTAGGAAGGAAGATTATCCATTATCTTTATTTGTATCGATTTCAATATGTAATTTCTTTTCCCTATAAATGTTGTTGTTACTAATCCCCCTGGTGCAGGAAAGACTACACCAGGTATACAACACCCTATTGCAGGCGATGCATAAAAAAAAAAATCTGTTGTCTCCAGTCGGCAGACAACCTTGGCCTACCATGGGGCTGTTGCGCCAATGTAGAATAATAATTACTTTTTAATGTATTGAAATTAATATTTGGAAAAATGATTCCGTGGCTCTCATATTATTAGCAAAGTAGTTCGTGGTTTTCACTTTTCTGGAAAAGGTTTGTGGTACGAAAATGTTTTTAAACCTCTCATAAACAACAACAATAAATTATCGAATTTATTAAAATTCAGAGAATAAAATTAGTTATTTAATTTTTAACAATGATATCTGACAAGAACAAGAGAAGAGTTCTAACTGTTCAAGACAATTTATGTTATAATATAAAATCTAGAATTCATTAAAATAGATTTCACTACTTTAAAAATGAAAAAAAGAAATAAAATTATTAGAAAGATAGTCCATTCTGGACTGGCTATATCACTTTGGGTCTTATTTTGCATTAAAATCAGTGAAAATGGTGTCATAAAAAAAGTCCAAAAAGGAGATCACGATCTCAAGGTCAAAGGTCCAAAGTCCAAACTTGGTCAAAAGTCCAAAGTTTGAACAAAAAGGAGATCATTTTGTTATCTTCCTCCATAAAACAAGCTTTATTTGAAAAAATAATCTTTAGAATTTTTATTTATTTTGGTTATTAATTAATCACCATGATCATATCTTATTTTATTCGGCCAACTTTAAGATAAACTTAATAAAATCAATGACATATCTAAACTATCCATTTGAACAACTTTAATTGCATAAAAGGGAATTAATCATCACTTCAGACTATTTCAACCGAACGCATGAATAATCCTCTTTGAACTTTTATGTCTCTAAGGATAAATCATTCATATCTTATCTTTAAATCTTTAAAGCATATTTACCACTACTTTAAAATGAAGGCACTTCAGAAAATGTTTCATAGTTGTGTAATATAACTAATTAAAACTTGAGAACTTTCAATCTACGCTTAAGAACAACTTTGTTTCTGTAAATATAATGGGCAGTTTCTAATGGTATTTGTCTGAAAAGTTTCTAATTATAATTTATTTTTTGAATATCTTTAGTAAGTTCTGCAAATTGTTTGATTATTAAAAAATTCTGATAATATTTTTGGCTGACGTGGTAAATATATCAAATCGAGGATTGAACATTTAGTATGCAATTTGAAATCTGTAGTAAGATAAAGTTTTTGATTACATTTAAGTAGACTTTATTGAAGATTTAGATTTTATATCTTTTAGAGTACTTTACTGTATTCACCTAAATTTAAGAAGTATTTTTAAATTATATACGTGAACAAATGTTTTCACAGGAAATATATCTAACTATATGTAACTCTACTTCGAGTCCAACTCTAACGTTAAAGTCATAAGCAATTAACCTAATTAATTCAATCCGTAATCAATAATTTACTACAGAAAAATTGTTCTTAGTTGGGTAATGTGTGTATTTACTTATTCAAAGTCAAATAAGTCTTTGGTTAAATAGCTTCTTTTATTTGAGTTTTCACGTTGTTTTTCATTGCTTTGAGAAATCTTAATATATGTTTTTTCTTTCACCTTAATTAGCTAGAAATTATTAAGGTTAATTTAAAATTCCTTCTAGAATACTTATTGATTGAGAAAGATATTTACTGTTTCTTTTTTTATAGAAAATATTTTATTTACATAGAAAAAGAAGTTCCTTTTAAAAATTTAAATATAATGAAATATATAAATTTTTATTTTACATAAACTTTATAAACCCTAGATACGATCACAAGAAGTATTTCTTATCAATAAATTTATAATATGATTATTATAGTAAGCGTATGCCAGTCATATTTAAACATTAACATAGAATATGTTTTGTTGAGAAAAAAAATGAAGAAAAGGAAAGGACATTTTTTTAATATATTCTATCTCATTGGGTCTTATTCTTCTTGAAAATCAGTGACAATGGAGTCATAAAAGGAGATCACGATCTCAAGGTCAAAGGTCCAAAGGCCAAACTTGGTCAAAGGTCCAAAGATTGAACAAAAAGAAGATCATTTTGTTATCTTCCTCAATAAAACGAACTATATTTTAAAAAAAAAAATCATAATTTTATTGATTCATATTCCATTAACATAGAATATGTTTTGTTGAGAAAAAAATTTTTTTTTAACAGATTCTATTCTCATTAGGTCTTATTCTTCTTTAAAATCAGTGACAAAAGGAATACGTCATAAAAGGAGATCACGGTTTCAAGGTCAAAGGTCCAAAGATTGAACAAAAAGGAGATCATTTTGCTATCTTCCCCCATAAAACAAACTTTATTTGAAAAAAAAAATGTTATAATTTTATTGATTTTGATTATTAATTTATAATCAGGACCATGTCTTATTTTATTTCACCAACTTTTCCTAAGATCAACTTGATAAAATCAATGACATATCTTAACTACCCATTTGAGCAATTTTAATTGCATAAAAGGGAATTAATCATCACTTCAGACTATTTCAACTGACTTCATGAATAATTCTCTTTGAACTTTTAAGTCTCTAAGGATAAATCATTCATATTTTATCTTTTAATCTTTAAAGCATATTTACCACTACTTTAAAATGAAGGCACTTCAGAAAATGTTCCGTAGTTATGAAATATAACTAATTAAAACTTGAAAATTTTCAATCTACGCTTAAGAACAACTTTGTTTCAGTAAAGATAACGGACAGTTTCTAATGGTATTTATCTTAGAAGTTTCTATTTCTAATTTATTTTTTGAATATCTTTAATAAATTCTGCAAATTGTTTGATTATTAAATAATTCTGATAATAAATTTGGCTGACGTCGTAAATTTATCAAATTAAATATAAAATAGAGGACATTTAACATTTAATATGCAATTTGAAATCTGTATTAATATAAAGTTTTTGATTGCATTTAAGTAGACTTTAATGACGATTTCAATTTTATATCTTTTAGAGTACTTTACTGTATTCACCCAAATTTAGGAAGTATTTTCAAATTACAAAATCAGTGAACAAATGTTTTCACAGGAAATATATCTAACTATATATAACTATATTTCGAGTCGAACACTAACGTTAAAGTCATAAGAAATGAACTGAATTAATTCAATCCGTAATCAATAACTTAATGCAGAAAAATTGTTCTTAGTATGGTAATGAATGTATTTATTTATTCAAAGTCAAATGAATCTTTGATTTAATAGCTTCTTTTATTTGAGTTTTCATGTTGTTTTTCATTGCTTTGAGAAATCTTAATATATGTTTTTTCTGTCACCTTAATTAGCTAGCAGTCATTAAGGTTTAATCTACAATTCCTTGTAGTCTATTTGCTGATTAAGAAATATATTTACTTTTTCTTTTTTGCAGAAAATATTTTATTTTTATTGAACAAGACATTCTTTTTTAAATTAGTTATAAAAAAAATATGTATATATTTTTATTTTGCATAAAAAATAATACTAAATATTATTACTTAAATTACTTTAATTACTTTATAAAACCTAAATATGATCCCAAGACGCATTTGTAATCATCAATAACTTAATAATATGACTATTCTAGTATATGTATGTACGTCATATTTTTAAAATAACATAAAATATGATTTATTGATAAGTGAATTGATTGAATATCTTAAGAAAGAACAAATGGTGAAGTTAAACAAAAATGGGTGATCCACCAAGAAGCACGAATTTAAACAATTCAGCCAAATGACCACTTTTGATATTTTGGCATGGTAATGCAAGTGAAATGCGTAATGCATGCATTAAATACATTACGTATTTCACTTGTATTACTATGCCAAAATATCAAAAGTGGTCATTTGGCTGAATTGTTTAAATTCGTTCTTGTGAAATTGTTTAAATTCGCTGCTTGATAAATTCGCTTGCTGAATTGTTTAAATTCGTGCTTGTGAAATTGTTTAAATTCGCTGCTTGATAAATTCGCTTGCTGAATTGTTTAGATTCGTGCTTGTGAAATTGTTCTAAATTTGCTTAAATTCGCTTGCTGAATTCTTTAAATTCGTAAATGCACGAAATGCGTTACACATTTATCTTGTATTACCATGCCAAAATATCAAAAGTGGTCATTTGGCTGAATTGTTGAAATTCGTGCTTCTTGGTGGATCACCCATTTTTGTTTACTTCATCCATTGCAATACTGAAAGCTGTCCAATTTGTATCCCAGCAGTAATGTGCTCAACTATCAAATAGGATGTTCAAATTCACTGGTGGTGTTCGTTGTAGTCATTGCTTTTAGAAATTCGATGGCAAATGTGACAATTTTCCTCTACAATCGGACTGTCTGATAAGAAATTTCCATGTTTTCTCCATTACAAATTATCCATAAAAACTCTCCCGAAAGACAATGTTATATTATATTCGACAACTATGTTCCCTATATGGGAATATAGCTGTATATATAAGCTGGTGTCCAAAAGTTAAGCATAAATCGTAAAATGCGAAAAACATGGAGTAAATATTCGTAAAATTCTTGCGGATATTAATTGGATGAAGAAGAAACATTGGGTTTATGCAAAACTTTTCAGTCGACTACGTCCTGCGCCAAACACCTGCACATGTCGGAACGCAGAGAAACCGATTCACGCAGCATAGGCAGTTCAGACAAGTTTCATGCAACTGCTGTGCGAAGGAACGTTGTTAACCATCAAACAAGGTGAATGATGGCAGAAAGACGCCAATTGGACATGTTTGCGAAAGGAAGAATCGTTGGAATGCTGGAATCCGGACGATCACAAACCGAAGTGTCTCGAATTTTGAATGTGGACCAGTCTATGATCTCAAGACTGTGGCAGAGGTTTCAAAGAACGGGAGATGTTACCCGAAAACCAGTATCAGGTCAACCAAGAGTCACAATCCCTAGCCAAGACCGATATCTGGTAATAAGTGCGCGACGTCAGAGGGCCAGTACTGCCAGAGCACTGGGTTCGGCGCTCACAGTCGGCACAGGAATACGAATTTCGAGACAAACTGTTTACAGGAGACTCAATCATGCTGGCCTGTATGCTAGAAGACCAGCAGTTTGCATTCCCCTCGCGTCTGTGCATAAACGCGCTCGTTTGAACTGGAGTTTGAAACATCAACATTGGAGTGTGGGAGAGTGGGCCAGGGAGAGTCCCGATTCTCGTCGGGTAACAATATGGAGAGAACTTGGAACACGTTTTGAACCAAGAAACATAACGGAAAAACATCATTTTCCATCAAGGGGAGTAATGGTATGGGCAGGCATCATGATGGACGGCCGCACAGACCTCCATTTCTTTCACAAGGGGTCTGTGACTGGTCAAAGATACAGAGACGAAGTTCTTGAGCCTTATGTTAACTTGTTTCCAGGTGCTGTCGGTCCTGACTTCATATTTAAGGATGATAATGCGCCATGTCACCGATCGGTGCTGGTTGATGACTTCCTTGAAATGGAAAACATCCAGCGCATGTCGTGGCCTGCGAACTCCCCTGATTTAAATCCTATCGAGCATGTATGGGATATGCTCGGGAGACAAATTGCAGCCCTCTGGCACCCACCAAGCTCCGTTACAGAACTGAAGAGAGCTCTACAAGAAGCTTGGAACTGTTTGAGCCCATAACTCATTCATCATCTCATAGCAAGTATGGTAAATCGCTGTGCAGCGTGCCTGGCTGTCAGAGGTGACCACACGCCTTATTCAACTGCAGCATCAGTATTTTATTTAATGTTTTCTTTCATTTTTTCTTTAAAGTGTGAACCCTTGCTATGCTCAGTTTTCTTTCAAACTGCTACTTTGGGTAATAAAATTAATTATTATCGTTCTTTTGATTTGCTTTCTTATTTTATAACCATTTTACACTCGCATATCACGTTTCCCGCCATTCTGATTTACAGTTCCTTCTTTATTCACATAATTATCAATTATGCTTAACTTTTGGACACCAGTGTATATATATATAGTTAGACAACTATGCTCCTTTTGCCCACCTATGTTCCAATGAAGTAAAAAAAAATGCATAGAAAAAAGCTTAATTTTGATGGCATACTCATTCTTCTCGTCCAAATGAATTGGGTACAACAACCATGCAACATTTTTGATGTCAATTGACAATATCTGAAGCTTCTATAAACAACAATGAAATTTAATATCGAAAGAGATAAAGTGCCACCTAAAATATGAATTATTTAAATTTTTTTTTTAAATATTATTTTTTTTTATGTTCGGGCCAGTCAATACTTTATGAAATTATCAATAATTTTATTAGAGGATTAAAATAATATGTTAAATAGAAACAACACCTCTCTGAGGTCTTTCAATAATAAATTATTAGAATTCATAATTATTCAAAAAAGGGTAAAAAAATTATGTACATTTGTAAGAAGTGCTTTCTATGCCTGTTTTTTAATCACAGAAATAATTAAAACTTTCCAAAAGTGAATGCTGATCGACCAAACTGTTGAACTATTATGAACATTAAACTTTTCATCTTTTAAATAAATTTCTTAGTCATTTTTGTGCTATTTACTTTAGAGTTTACCCACAAAATGGGTTTGTCTGATTTTATATACAACTTATACAGTTTAAGAAACAATTTAAAAAAGTCTGTAAATACTCACTTCCCAAAGTTTGGGATCTCTGTGAGATAATTTAGACTGTCTTGCTATTACAATATATGACAATTAATTAATAAACCATTTTCGATATGACTATTTTTTGTGATATCATTCGAAGAAAACTCAAATGTAATATGAATAAATTAATTAATGTACCAATAAGTAAATTAATATACTAATTTTCTAATGGTTAAAAATACAGTACGGCATGAAATAACTATTACACTTACTTTGTGCAAAATGAAAAGGTCATATATACAACAGAGACCTACAACTGTGATGCCTTGCTCTTTCGAAAACGTTGCCAAAGCCACCAATAAGAGAGAACACCCAAACCAAAACCAACCTATATAAATCCAAATTTTTGATCTTTAGTATATTGAAATACAAATTTGATCATTTAACAATTTGCTAAATACTAGAAATACAGAAAAAGATTGGAGTTCTCCGGTGGATAGCGCGTCGGATTTTTGTATAAGATCCTTTTTCGAAACTCCATGAGCGAAGCCTTATACATTGTATGATAAAGATAAAGATGATAAATCAAAAGGTTTGAAATTCTTTCCTTTGGCACTGACGAGCAGAAGGGAAACTCCTCTAGTACATCTTTCTTGTAACGTCTCGGCCTATCCAAGACCTATAACGGCTTCAAGAAGAGGGCAGTTTCAAGTTCGTGGGAATACTTTATTTTTTATTTACAAATATTAAATATACATACAAGACTCTATTAACATAAAAAATGAAAATTAAAGATAATCTGATTCGCAAGTGCAGTTCACTCCAAGGACGAAGATTTTCAAAGTTTTTTAGTCTACGTCTAATCTATTTCACCAGGTCTGCGGTGGATCTTCATTACCATGAGGCGTGATACGCAAAACTGCAATGGGTTCACTTTGTTAACAGGCGGACCCTCCGGCCTGTTCTGTCATTTTAGAGAAAAAGAGAAAACAACACTTCTTGTCGACTCGTCACAGAACTCTCCTTTTTCTTAAAAAACCTCCCTTTAAGAAAATCCGCCAAGAGAGGAGGTGTCAACTTCCCTCACTTCTGATTAGAGTAGACATTTTCTCAACCCACAGTTTATCACCCATCACGATGCAGTAACTCAGGGCGTAGTTCATGTAACTGTTTCGGCATGGGAAAGTCCCACAGACAATAGATAATTTCATGTGTATCATTATCCATGACAATGAATATCTGCTATCAGATTTGAGTAACAGGTTGTTAGGTCTCATTAATACAAAAACTAATTGCATGTAAAATGGCTAACCACGACATTGCTTATCTGCTGTCAAATTTGAGTGATAGGTTGTTATTATATACTTGTTAAAGAGCATACGTTCCTCTCTCATTAGAATGGAATGCTACAACTCTTTCCGTGTGAAAAAAATGCTACATTCTAAATGGGCAGGGGTGATATCTACTCTGCGCCATTATATTTTTTCATTAATTATTATCATGTTTTGTTGTTTCTTATCCCACTTGGCTGGCCAAGCCCACGAGCCCATATGGACTCATGATTGAAGGGGAAGGAAGCAGCCTCTGTTGTGATGGAGCACCCGTAGGTAGAAGCCTGACTTTTGCTCCGTGAAGCTCTTACAGTCATAGGAGACCGGGCTTAAAGTGGATTCCGAACCACTACAAACATCCATGGCACCGCCGGGATTCGAACCCGAAACCTGTGGCACCGAGCTCCAGAGCGTTAGACACTCGGCCATTCAGGTCCCACATTTGCCAACGGCACGCAGTGTTCCCAGGTGGTCACCCACCCAAGTACTGACCGCGCCCAATGATGCTTAACTTCGGTGATCTAACGAGAACCGGTATATTCAGCATGGTACGGCCGTTGGCCTACTATTATCATTATTATAATTTTATATTAATTAACATTATTATTATAATTTTTTATTAATTAACATCTGCTTCTTTTTATCTTGCTCGAACACAAAGGAAGGACTTCTGAGTCCACGGTTTATTGCCCTATCATTATCTTAGAAAAGGAAATATTTGTATAAGGCTTCACTTATTTGATTTCGGTTCAAACACCCAGCGGACTAATCATTCAACTTCTAAGGTTTTCTTGATTATACTTGTTAATTTATAGAGTTAAATATTTTTCAAAATGCATCTCTTTTGATTTCTTACCTGTTGTGCTTCGTCTAGTTGCAGCAGAAGAGTAGCTTAGAAATGTCAATAAATAGAAAAAGGAAGATAAGATTTCCGCCCGGCCTACGACTCCAGTAACCTAAAAAAATATTTAAAATCTGTCATACAACGACATAGAACTAATAATACTTATTTTATTTTCTTTATAGTGTAGAATACGTCTTAATTTTTGAAAATTGATACCACACTTCATTTGAATGTATGGTAGGAAATAATAATCACGAAACATTTCATAACTTAAAAACTATAAAAAATGCATTGATAATTGACATCATAATAAATATATTAAATTATTTTTCATAAAGATGCAGTTTTTGGATTGACATCGTAAATGTGGGCCAAAACTATGTGTGCACATTAATTTAGTATAGCTCCAACATCTTTTTCTTGAGCAAAGTGTTTGAGGCGCCATTTCTTTTGTTATCTTGCGTATTATGTATAATAACTAATTTAATATTTAGTATATATATATATATATATATATTTACTGTATAGTATTTAGTATAATGTATACAACTTGGTATCGTAGAAGTAATACATATGTAACAGTAATACATGCTTGGTAGCGTCGAAGGACTGATTGGTGAACAGTTTCAAAGATACTTGGCATTTTTCAATTGCAATGAATAGTCGAGATCCTCATTTTAATCGACTGGAAACTCGTAAGTAAAACACATTTGCTAATACAGAGTAAGAATAAATTAATGCATCGGGGTTGGCAACCAGAGGATTTGATACTCGTCACGTGACGGTCATCATTTGACACTTTGTGCCTGGCTGTTGCAAGAAATTTGTTTGAATATGCGTTCGTTCTTCCGACAATACATTCCTATATTAAAAATTTATATTTTAGTAATTTGAACTACTTTTTCCTAAAATTGTACTTTTTTCCAAATTAATCCTTTTTACTCATAAGTTTCTTACCCAATGATGTAAAATACCAAATATAAAATTACTTACAGCTTCCGTATGCAGAGGATGGACGACAAAAAGGACTGAAGCTACCAAAGCTGTTCCTTCCGTTACAAACAGTGAGCATGTCCTTTAAAAATAAAAGAAATGAGAGATATAATTTAGAAGAATATTCGCAGTAATTCTGAACAGAGATTTATACAGAATATTCGCAAGTACTTTTTGTTTATAAAGAGAGTAATAATCGTAATCTGAATAATACACGATTTCTTTTTTTTACGAAAATTCACGTTTCGACAAGAATTTGACAGCCCTTCCACACATTTGCAACATTTTAGTTTCGTGATGTATTTGATAATAAAAAAATTATTTAACTCATCATTTAGCAACAGCCTGATGGTCAATTGACTAGCGTTCTGGCATTTGTTACCACAGGCTTCAGGTTCGAATACTGGTGGTGGCATGGATATTTGTGAGTGGCTCGGAATCCACGTTAAACTGTGTAGATCCCAGTCTAATTAGCCTAAAATTTGTACAAAATGACCATAGGGCAGCAAACCAAACCTCATTTAAAGCGTATTAGGTGACCAAAAAGTAGTCCTCATAGTTCAATCTCGCAAATTTCTAATCGAAGTACCATTTTTTAAATATATATCTGAATTTCCCCCTCAAACGAATTTTTCTGTTCAATTTTCCATGTCACTAATAAAAAAAAATCCTGTGCTCAATCAACATAATGTTTATAAACACCTCCTCTATCGAGCCAGCGCTAAAGAGCTAATCACGCACTAGCGCGTGGTGTGACGTGATGTCTTAGTAGCCAATCACGCGTTCGTACGGGAAATACTGGCGCTTCAATATTTATTCTCTACTTCAATCAGCAGTATACTTTAGGTGTGTCTTCTGGTATTGTTGTGGAGTAAACTTTAAAACCTAGTTGTAAATGTATGTAGTGTCGATATTATTAGTTATGTAACCATGCCTCCTCCTACGCAGTGGCAAAAGCGCCCTCCATGGCGTTCAAGAGAAAGGGTCAGTTGGCCTACAGACTCTCTCCCAGAGGGGAAGTATATTTAGTGCATTCTGCGCGTAGAAGAGTTTCGGGTTTTCGGCGTAGAAGTGGAGCCCTTCCACAAATCTATAATTATATGTCTTTAAATGGGTTAAATATTGTACGTCTCTAAATATATAGGTGAGGTATTTGCGCGTTTGTCAATAAAGCTGTGAGTTCTGAACTCTGTGCCTTAAGTATCTCAATCCACGCACACTCAGTTACTATATGGTTGCGCAACCTGCACACTATAGTTATTAAAAAATCTTGATAAAATCTCTCTTGGTTACATTTGTTAACAGATGATGTAATTGCATAGTTGTTGCCTGAGCTTTCGGATGCGTATCCGAGTCATGTTAGCTGTGATAGTGATGAGGAATTCATTTCCAAGATATTTCGGATAGTATATCATTGTAAGCAACTTATAATAATTCAATTATATTGAATATTTGTTAATGATAAAGTATAATACAAAAATAAATGAATTTTATCCCTTTTTTGATTTTGTTACTTTTTTACACGTTACGCATCATCACGTAATGGAATTTTGGAAATAATTTTACCTCTAGGCCTGTTACGCACTGGCGCATAATCAAAATGTTCTCAAACAAAAAAATTAGATTAAAAATATTCTAACAAGGAAAAGTCTCAACATTATTTAGTAATTAGTATGATGGATCCTGATGGCTGAGTGACTAGCGTTCGGTTCTACAGGCTACGGGTTGTGTCACGGCGGTGCCATGGATGTTTGTAGGGGTTCGGAATTCACTTTAAAACGTAGGTCCTAGTCTAATATGACTGTAAAGCGTTGGCTGTAGAATTAACAACACTACCCTGTAGAAAGAAAACATCTCATGGTCCGGAATCCGTAGGCAGATGGCCTTGGCCCTCCATGGGACTGTTGCGCCATTGAAGAATTAATATGATACATTTAATAATGTTTTATTATCATTTTTACATCATATTCATTATTAAAAGTAAGTCTCCTTCTGGGAAAAATCCGATTTCTACGGCGGAGAATAACTATCAACACATGTTCACGTGACCGGCAGTGACCAAAATTACCAACGCATTATAAAACCTGGTCGCAATAGAATATTTCCCATCTTTCTATAATTCAGGCAACTATTTTCACACAAAAAATTGTTATTATATAAAAACAACCAAAAATAAATCCAAAAAAGAAAGGCATTCAGTTAAAAGCATAAAAACCATTTATTACATTAATAATTTAGTTCTGATATATATAAATAAAATAGATAAAGTTAAACAATAACTAAAAATATTTATTGCTATCAAGATACTAGTCATCAGCAAACACGACATTTTAATATTTCGTTATGTATTTTATGAAGTTAGTCTGCACCTAAACATATTTTGTGATCAGGTATCAGCATATAAGATAATGAATAGAATCAGCATATAAGATAGTGAATAGAATCAGCATATAAGATAATGAAAAGTATCAGCATTATAAGATAATGAAAAGTATCAGCATTATAAGATAATGAAAAGTATGATCAGCATATAAGATAATGAATAGTATGATCAGCATATAAGATAATGAATAGTATGATCAGCATATAAGATAATGAATAGTTTGATCAGCATATAAAATAATGAATAATATGTTCAGCATATAAGATAATGAATAGTATCAGCATATTAGATATTGAAAAGCATCAACATATAAGATGATGAATAGTATCAACATATAAATGAATAATATCAACATATAAGATAATGAATAATATCAACATATAAGATAATGAATAGTATGATCAGCATATAAGATAATGAATAGCATCAGCAAATAAGATAAAAACTCAGTTTATTATATGCTGATTGGAGATTTAAAGTTATTTAATTACATAAATATGAAGTCATTCCTCTCTTTAAATTAATAGAATTAATACCACTCGTAAAATAACAACGAATAAAATGAAGGAACTAAAACTTTTAGTTTTCCAACCGTACTCACCGTTTATATAACAAGCAAACAAGAGCGTGCAAGACCACGTTCACCAAATGGTAACCAAATGGCTGCAAACCATGAAGCAAGTAATTCAGTCTGTAGGTGAAGACGCAAACAGGTCTGTAGGACTTGTGACTCTGCTCCTGAAATATATTACAGCAATATTAATATAATTTATATCATAACTGCAATCATAAGATATTAATTGGACATCAAAAATATGAAGTTATAGACTTTATAAATGCTAGTGAATCGAAATACACGTTTTATGAATTGTGTATCGATTTTCTGTTCTAACAATATTTGGTTAGTGAAGTTGTTATATAAATACTAGTTATATGTTATACAAATATTTGTGACATTGATTTTCTGTTCTAGCAATATTTAGTTATAGTTACATAAAAACTAGTTAATATTTGTGATATGTATCGATTTTGTGTTCTAGTAATATCTCGTTATAGTTATATTAATACTAGTTAATTCTTGTGACGAATCGATTTTCTGTTCTAGCACTATCTTGCTATATAAATACTAGCTATTTGTTATATGAATAATTGTGACATGTATCGGACTTCTGTTCTAGCATTATCTAGTTATTGAAGATGTTGTATAAATACTAGTTATTTGTATTCTAAATATTTGAGATCTATATTGATTTTTTGTTCCAGCAATATCTCGTTATAGTTATATAAATACTAGTTCCTTCTTGTGACGTATCGATTTTCTGATCTAGCAATATCTTGCTATATAAATACTCGTTACTTTTTTATATAAATACTTGTGACTTGTATCAATTTTCTGTTCTAGCAATATCTAGTTATTGAAGTTGTTATATGAATACTAGTTATTTGTTATATAAATATTTGTGGCATGTATCGATTTTCTGTTCTAGCAATATTTTATTATATAAAGACTAATTATTTGTTATATAAATACATGTTATTTGTTATGTAAATACTTGTGAAATACATTGATTTTCGGTTCTAGCAATATTTTGTAACATAAATACTAGCTATTCCTTATATAAATATTTGTGACATGTATTGATTTCAATTCTAGTTGTTACAGTAATACTAGGGATTTTTTTATATAAACACTTGTGACATGCATTGATTTTATGTTCCTCATATATATAGTTGTTGAAGTTGTTATACAAATGTTTGCTGACCTTTTATGCCCAGCGTCTCTTTTTTCTAATGGAACAGGTATGAACATTATATTCTGAGATGAAATCTATATGCAGATAATTACAAAATGATTTTGAGGCAGATTAATAATAAACAAGTAATATAAAAAAATTTTAAGTCAATTCCTACTTTTTTTTCACTCTATTGCAGAAAGTCCTTTATAAATAATTTTCATTCATTTTTTTAAGTTTATCTGGTGCCATCTATTGGTAGGTACATGTAACTTAAATCTAAAAAAAACTAAAATTAATTAATTAAATTTAATTACTGAATTAATATTTGAAAAAACTGTATTAACATCCAGTGTCATCCACTACAAATTTCAAAAAAAATGTATTTGAACTTGAGTGGATGAATAAAAGGTATTTTATGAACGATTGAAAATTTGAACAAGATATATATACAGGGAGAGTGTGAGCTAATAGAAGGAATTGAAAAAGGATTGTCAATATGCCCAAGACTAAACCTCGTTTCACAGTGTTGCGGATTCAAAAGCCTGCCATCTGGGAAGAAGGGGACTCCAATTACAAAATATATATCACACCTCTTCATAACATGCATTGCTATTTGGAAGTTCTTCAATACAGCATATTAATTTGCTGTTTAATTTTTTTGGGAAAATTAGTCTTCTATGTAGTTTATGTTTTTTCTAACTAATATAATTGCAAAGAGAAATGGAAAATAACAAAGATAAAAAAATTAGTAGATAACTGCATAATGTAGAATTTGTACTTTCTTTTTTACTAATATAGATTTTGTAGATAATACAAATATTACATCTAAGATAAATAAATACGTCTTTCAAAATCACCCTTTTATCAATTCAAGAAGATATTGAATTATATTTTTGGAAAGTAATGATATTGATTTCAACTTCTTTGGGCAATTATCTTCACCTTCATAGTGTAGTTTCTTTCTCACTAGAAGAAATTTGGCATTTCATTCCCAGCAGAGAGGAATGTGTGCTATTTGACAAATATAAAATAACAACACATCACTCAAATTTGACACCAGTATTGTGGGCAGTTATATTACATGCTATAACTAAAAATTATATTACATGCAAGTGTTTTGGGCTAATGAAAAAATACCTGTCACTTCAATCTGATAGTACTTATTAGGTATCATGTATAACGGGACTCATTAAATTAACGAATGTCTGCGAGAACAATATATCATATTGAATATGAACTATACCATGAGTTGTTCCATCGTGATTGGTGATAGAGCACGAGCTGAGAAATGTCTACTCCAATGAGAAGTGAGGGATGCTGCCCCCTCCCCCGGACATATTAAAAGGAGTTTTTTTTTTTTGGTGACGAAGGAACTAGAAAAATCTAGAACGGAATTCTTCCACTGGAAAAATATTCTTAAAAAATATACACGCGTGAAATTCTCCAATTAAAAAGAAGTATTTAACTAATTGTCCATATAGTAGAAGACGATTATAAATGACTTAAATACTTTTATTGAGTATATTGTGCAGAAAAATATAATCTGCGTTAATCTCGTTTTATAAAATCAAATCCATTAAATCAAAATTTATCGTATTTGATGACTTGTATCTATTTGAATGTAATTCGGATGGACATCACGTGAACAAAGAAATATCTGAATGGTTGTCAAGGCAACTGGAACAAGATGTAATTAAGAAGTTTTCTGCATCTTTGCGGGAGTACATTTTAACGACAAATTATTTAGTATCCTTTTCAATCAAGAAATTTTCAGCTGGCTTTCGTATGGAAGAGTGCGATTCCAATCTGCTTAATTAGTTCCAACTACCCCAGTAATTAAAGCATCAAAATTAATTGCATCTCCGGAGAAATGAACAGTTTTGGGGAAATGAGAACAGCCACCTTATCGGTCATAAATTTACATTTCACGGCAAAGCTTCGGAAACCATGCTCAGTTATTATTTAAACCACTTTAAAATTGTGTTTATCAACGTTTGTGCCATCTCTTGTTAATTCTCTCTAATATTATGTAAGAAATGGTTTATTATGCCAAATATTTTAAATTAAAATTGATTGATGTTAATCGTGAGTCTGAAAGCAGTGACAGCAACACAGGCTGACAATTGAATCCTGAGCTCTCTTACACACTAGTTGCAAGCATTACCGCTATTAAAAGGCTTGAATGGCTAGTGCTTTGGCGCTCGATACCACAGGTTTCGGGTTTGAGTCCCGGCGGTGCCATGGATGTTTGTAGTGGTTCGGAATCCACTTTAAGCCGTAGGTCCCGGTCTCATAGGACTGTAAGAGCGTCACGGAGCAAAAGTGAGGCTTCTATCTACGGGTGCTCCGTCACAACAGAAGCTGCCCACTTTTCCTCTAATCATGAGTAGATCACTCATGGGATGTCCATCCTGCACTGCAGGACATTGAGGATTAGTCACAAACAAACAAACCTCTATTAAAAACACGAGATTAATCTTTGTTTTAATATCTTTGTCATGAAGAGTCATTATTATTATTTAATATCTTCATCATTAAGAGTCATCATTGTTTAAAATATCTTCATCATTAAGATTCATAATTGTTTTAATATCTTCATCATTAAGAGTCATCATTGTTTTAATATCTTCATCATTGAGAGTCATCATTTTTTTGATATCCTCATCATTGTTTTGATATCTACATCATTGAAAGCATAATTATTTTAATATCTTCATCATTGAGAGTCATAATTGTTTTAATGTCTTCATCATTAAGAGTCATCATTGTTTTTTAATATCTTCATTATTAACAAATATTCATATAAAGAATTGAAATATAATTTTCAGTTTTAATATTTTTATGCTATTTACTTATTATATATTTGCTATCTGAAATACAATTTTGAAGTATTTATTATAATTTTATGTAGAGAGATATTTAACAAATATTCACATAATCAATAAATCTTTCATAATCATAATCTTTTTTCAGGATAGCATTGTCAGCCCTACGCCTAACTCTCTACAGTCATATTAGATCGAGACCCACGGTTTAAAGTGGATTCCGAACCACTACAAACATCCATGGCACCGCCGACAAGTTGTATGCATTACTGCTATTAAAAACACGACAGTCATAAATGTGTTTTAATATCATCATTATTAACAGACATTCACACATAGAATTGTAGTGTTTCATAGACCTTTGAAGTGTTTATTATAATTTTAGCATAGAGAAGTATTTAACAAATATACACATAATCAATAATAATAATAACAATTAAAATAACAAATGTACACATAATCAATAATAGATAATAACAAATGTGAACATAATTAAATAAGGATAATAATGTCAATAGCAATTCACATAATAACAAAGATAATAACAAATTACATGCTTAATCAAATAATGATAGTAACAAATATTCACATAATCAAATAATGATAATAACAAAATCTTCACTTAGTCAAATAATGAGAATAATAATGATAATAAAAAATATTCGCATAATCATGATTGATAATCAATCATAATCAACTAAAGATGATCTCTTTAAAAAAACTCTGAAGAAGTTTTTAGATAAATTTCAATTTCATCAGAAATCTGCGCATTCCAAAATAATCTTTATGAAAAGGAATTTTTATGTTTCATATCTTAATGAGACTCTTGTAAGCAGTCAAAGGAATTTAAAATATTCATTTCCTGTCTATAAAAGTACTGCTCCAAAAAAATGAGCTTAACAAGCAAAAATGAATGTTAAAATACAACTGGGAATGTCGGAAACACAACAGTTGCAAAATATGACTTCGACTTCAGTCCCGAAGGCAAAATATTTCGACACTTTCAGAAGTCACGTTCTTTTAAGGCAGTGTTTCTGTTCTACAAAATCGAAATGCATTTTGCATTTCTTAGAGATGTTTCTGAAGAAACACGTTATGCAACACTTACTTATTTTAAAATTTTATTACTTACTCTCAAAAATAGGATCTGACGTTTCCAAAATTTAAATAAATATCGCAATATATAATATTTGTTTTAGCTTCAATGAGAAAACCGAATACAAAGAGAATATTTAAAAAGAATCCTGATACAGTTCTTAAAGAAATAATATTAGAATATATGTATAGCATTATCATTGAATATTTTTTTAAAGCCCATGTTTTATGCGAACACAATAACTTAACAAAAGAGAGAACAGAACGAACTTTCAAAACAGTTAAATTTTAATGATGTTTCTAAAAATATAAATAAAATAATTATTACCCATACAATTATGAGTATTGATTTGAGGTTTGGTTTAACTTGTAGTCGTACGTAATTTTTTGCACACTTTAGGCTAATTAGATCGATACTTTCAGTTTAACAGGGATTCCGAACTACTAACAAACATCCATGCCATTGCCAGTATTTGAACCTGAAGCTTGTGGTACCAAAGTCCAGAGGGCTTGCTGATTGACCATCAGGCAGCAATTTTTAGACATGAGATGTTATCTTTTTACATAATAGGATTGTCCGCCATACGCCTAACGCTCTACAGTCATATTAGACCAGGACCTACGATTTAATGTGGATTCCGAACCACTACAAATATTCATGCCATCGATGGGAAGTTGCATGCATTTCCGCTATTAAAAACACAACAGTCATCAGTGTGTTTTAATATCCTCATTATTAACAAACATTCATACATAGAATTGAAATGTATAACTTTGAAGTATTTGTTATAATTTTTGCATAGAGATATATGCAACAAATATACACATAATCAATAATAATAATATCATTGAAAATAAGAAATATACACATAATCAATAATGATAATAACATTGAAAATAAGAAATATACACATAATCAATAATGATAATAACATTGAAAATAAGAAATATACACATAATCAATAATGATAATAAAAAAAAATACACATAATCAGTAATGACAATCATCATAATTGGCGCAACGCCCCATTGTGAGCCAAGTCCGTCTACCTACCGGTAGATTTCGAGACGAGAGATGTTTTTCTTTATACGGGGTAGTTTTGTCAGCTCTACGCCCAACGCTCAACAGTCATATGAGGCGGGACGTACACCTAACCATTACAAACATCCATGGCACCGCCGTGACTCGAACCCGAAACCGGTAGTACCGAGGGCCAGACTGCTAGCCACTCTGCCAATCAGGCCCAATAATGATAATAACAATGACAATAACAAAAATATACATAATTAATAATGATAATAACTAATATGTACATAATTAAATAAGGATATTAACAATGAAAATAACAAATATTCACACAACCATAATTGCTAATCAATCCTAATCAACAAAAGATGATTTCTTTCAAAAAACTCCGAAGAAGTTTTCAGATACATTTGAGCAAATATCTGAGCATTCCAAAATAATCTTTATGAAAAGGAATATTTATGATTGATATCTAAATGAGACTCTTGTAAACTGTCAAAGGAATTTAAAATATTTTTCTCTGTCGATAAGAAACTGCTCCAAAAAAATGAGCTTAACAAGCAAGAATGAATGTTAAAATACAACTGGGAATGTTGAAAATACAACAGTTGTAAAATATGACTTCGACTTGATTCCCGAAGGCAAAATATTGCGACACTTTCTGAAGTCACGTTCTTTTAAGACAGCATTTCTGTTCTACAAAAATCGGAATGCATTTTGCATTTCTTAGAGATATTTCTCAAGGAACACGTTATTCAACACTTACTTATTTTAAAATTTTATTACTTGCTCTCAAACTAATGATCTGACATTTCCAAAGCCTAAATAAAAATCGCAATATATTTGTTTTAGCTTCATTGAGATAATTGTTATTTCTCCAAAAGAATATTTAAAAAGAATTTTGATACACCTTTTGGAGAAATAACAATTATCATTGAAAAATATTTTAAAACCCATGTCTGATATGAACACAATAAATTAATAAATATAAATAAAATAATTATTATCCATACAATTATGAGTATTGATTTGAGGTTTGGTTTGGTTTGTTGCATTTCGGTCATATTTTGCACACATATATATTATTATTTTATGATTTAAAGTTTCAGCAAAAATTATAAATTTTCATGTTGTAGATAAAAATTTTAAAAAAATTACTCAGTATAAAAATATTGCCTTCAGTGAGGTCTTTCAAACATTTAGATATACATACGTGTGTCATATAGTATTCATACACATTGCACGCATATGAATTGGTTTGGTTTATAGCCCCACGGTCATTTTTTGCACACTTTAGTCTAATTAGACTGAGACCTACAGTTTAACAGGGACTTCGAACCACTAACAAACATCCATGACCCCGACAGGAATCGAACCTGAAGCCTGTGGTACCAAAGGCCATGGCGCTAGCCAATTGACCATCAGGCCACAATTTCCAGACAGGAGGTGTTATCTTTTTACAGGATAGGATTGTCAGCCCTACTCCTAACGCTCTACAGTCATAATAGACTGGACCTACGGTTTAAAGTGGAATCCGAACCATTACTAAAAACCATGGCATCGCCGGGAACTTGCATGTATTATCTCTATTAAAAACACAGCAGTCATAATTGTGTTTTAATAACTTTAACCTAATATCCTAACTTTAAAGTATATATTATAATTTTTGCTTAGAGAGATATTTAACAAATACACACATAATCAATAATGATAATAACATTGAAAACAACAAATATACACATAATCAATAACGATAATAACCGAAATATACATAATCAATAATGATAATAACAAATATGCACATAATTAAGTAAAGATATTAACAATGATAATAACAAATTTTCACGTAATCAAATAATGATAATAACAAATATTCGCGTAATCAACTAATGATAATAACAAATATTCACATAATCAATAATGATAATAATAAATATTCAGATAATCAAAATTGATAATCGATCATAATCAAATAAAGATGATTTCTTTCTAAAACAGACAAATTTCAATTTCATCAGAAATCTGCGCAGTCCAAAATATTCTTTATGAAAAGGAATATTTATGTTTGATATCTAAATGAGACTCTTGTAAACTGTCAAAGGAATTTAAAATATTTTTCTCTGTCGATAAGAAAACTGCTTCAAAAAAATGAGCTTAACAAGCTAGAATGAATGTTAAAATACAACTGGGAATGTTGAAAATACAACAGTTGCAAAATATGACTTCGATTTGAGTCCCGAAGGTAAAATATTTCGACACTTTCTGAAGTCACGTTCTTTTAAGGCAGCATTTCTGTTTTACAAAAATCGAAATGCATTTTGCATTTCTTAGAGATATTTCTCAAGGAACACGTTATGCAACTCTAACTTATTTTATAGTTTTATTACTTATTCAAAAAATATGATCTGACATTTCCAAAGTTTAAATTAATATCTCAGTATGTTTGTTTTAGCTTCATTGAGAAAATAATATACAACGAAAATATTTAAAAAAGAATGTTGGGGCATTTCTTAGAGAAATAATAATCGAATTGCATAGCATTATGATTGAAAATATCTTTTAAAGCCCATGTCTGATACGAACACAATAACTTAACAAAATTATTGTGACAGCAATTGACAGCAACAGAGAATTTTCAAAACAAATAAATTTTAATGATTTTAAGAATATAAATAAATCAAGTAACATAAATTTCTTTTTACGTCAATTCCTACTTTTTTTTCACTCTATTGCAGAAAGTTCTTTATAAATAATTTTCATTCATTTTTTAAGCTTATCTGGCGCCATCTATTGGTAGATATATGCAATTTAAATCTAAAAAAAAAAACTAAAATCAATAAAGTAAATTTAATGAATGAATTAATATTTGAAAAACTGTATTAACATCCAGTGTCATCCACTACAAGTTAAAAAAAAATTATTTGAAGTTGAGTGGATGAATAAAAAGTATTTTATGAACGATTGAAAATTTGAACAAGATATATATATAGGGAGAGTGTGAAGAACTGTTAGAGGGAATTGAATAATTATTACCCATAAAAATATGGGTATTGTTTTGAGGAGAGAAATTTTTCTTTTTCTTGATCAGGTTTTCGTTTTTTGACTCCTTTTAAAGTTTCTGTTTGGTTAATTATTTTTTAAATTTCTTTCACTAGCTATTCTTATTGGTTTATTTAAATTTCTTTCTCGGGGTTTTTATACAAAATGTTTTTGAATTTCTGTCACGAGCTTTTTTATACACAATATTTATTTAAATTGTTTTCACGAGCTAATAATTATATTACATGCTAGTTTAAATTTGTTCTAAAAGATCGATTTGGTGAAAGCAAAGATAATGTTATTTCAAAGTGAAAATGAGAGTTTTTCAAAAGAAAATCGTTTGGAATTCTATAGTTTTTATTTATTGAATTCCTTCTATTAGCTCACACTCTCCCTATATATGTCTTGTTCACATTTTCAATCGCTCATAAAATACTTTTTTTGTATCCACTCAAGTTCAAATACATTTTCTTTGAACTTGTAGTGGATGATACTGGATGTTAATACAGTTTTTTCAAATATTAATTCATTCATTAAATTGAATTAATTACTTTTAGTTCTTCTTAGATTTAAGTTGCATATATCTACCAATAGATGGCTCCATATAATCTTAAAAAAATGAATGGAAATTATTTATAAAGGACTTTCTGCAGTATAGTGAAAAAAAAGTAGGAATTGACTTTAAATTTTTTATTTTTTATATTACTTGTTTTTTTAATTTTTTTAAGACTGATGTTATGTTAGATTCCTTTCACGGACTTTTCTAATTGATGTGTTTAAATTTCTTTTACGTGCTTTTTTATAAAATTTTTTGAAATTATATAGTTTTTAAAAATTTTTTACGAGCTTTTTGATTAGATTGTTTGGAATTCCATAATTATTATTATTTTAAAATTATTTTCATGTGTTTTTTTAAATCGTGTGGAATTCTATAATTCTTTAAAATTTTAAAAAAAATTCTTTCACGTGTTATTTTATAAAATCATTTGGAATTCTATAGTTTTTTGTTTTTAATTTTTTTTTTTAAGATTCATATTATGTTACATTCCCTTCGTGACCTATTCTAATTGTGTGTTTAAATTTCTTTCACGTGCTTTTTTATGAAATCGTTTGGAATTCTATAAATATTATTATTTTTAAATTACTTTCATGTGTTTTTCATGTGCTTTTCATTTGGAGTTCTATAGTTTTTAAAAAGTTTTAAAAATTATTTTTATGCGTTTTTTTTATAAAATCGTTTGGAATTCTCTCTTTTTTTAATTCCTTTCACGAGCTTTTCTAATTGGTGTATTTAAATTTCTTTCATGTGCGTTTTTATAGAATCTTTCAAAATTTCTATATAAATGTTAATTTTTAAGTATAGTATCATAAATGCACTACACAAGTTTTGCAAATAGAAAGATAAACTTTATTCTAAAATTCAAACAGTTTTGTATTTGAAAATCTAATATATGAAGAAGTATACAATGCTTTATAATAAAATTGATGAAACTTGAAGCTCTAATGAAGGAATAGTGCTAATGAACCATGAATCTAATGAATAAATTTAATTTATTCCTGATGGGTCGATTTCTGTGACGACGACACTTCAAGGAATATTGAATTATAAATTAGTTACACGATACTTAAACTATAGTTAGATTTATTAGAATGCATTATGTTACTGAAATTTGTTTCGGAAGTGTTCTCGTCAAAGTTATTTTCCACGTTAAATATTATTTTTATTATGCATCAAAGTAATTAAAAAGTATTTCTAATCTCTTGCATGTATCTTGAGATGTTTGATATATATGTGATCGCAAGGAAAGATGTATGAAATTAACTTTTCTAGGAATTTTTGTCAGAAATATAAATACCTTTTCTAAATAAGTATGAGTTAAATTTTGTAATTTAGCATTGAATATTGAATTGATTACTTGCAAATACGAAATCCTTAAATGAGTAAAGATTAATCTGATTAAAAATTGTAATGTTTTAAATCACCAAAAAACTCATTCCGACCTAGAGTTAAAAATTCCCTATATACTTAAAATAATTTTTTCATAATATTATTCAATGTTTCGATATTTTTAAGATTCAATCATGCCTTGTTCGTGGCTCAGCGGCAACGCCTACTGCTGGCGAGCATTAGAGTGGAGGTTCAATCAGTTGGCGGCTTTGTTGAAGACTGTTTTAAACAAGTAATATAAAAAAAAAATTAAGTCAATTCCTACTTTTTTTTCACTCTATTGCAGAAAGTCCTTTATAAATAATTTTCATTCATGTTTTTAAGTTTATCTATTGGTAGATATATGCAATTTAAATCTAAAAAAAAAAAAAAAACTAATTAATCAAATTTAATTACTGAATTAATATTTGAAAAAACTGTATTAACATCCAGTGTCATCCACTTCAAGTTCAAAAAAAATGTATTTGAACTGGAGTGGATGAATAAAAAGTATTTTATGAACGATTGAAAATTTGAACAAGATATATATAGGGAGAGTGGGAGCTAATAGAAGGAATTGACAAAGAGAAGACTCGATGGCGATTGTGATGTTCGTCAGAATCTTACCTCAAGTGTCAGACTACCTCGTGAGAGTATTCCGAGTTTTCTCCAATACGCAAATGCTTGGTAGTTAACCATAAAAGTCCTTCCGGAAGGCACTGTAATCCTTCTTAAGCGACTCGAACCCAAGCCAGAAGTCTAAGTACGGATGCTGCATCACAACAGAAGCTGATAACCTACCTGCCATGGCTTTTCATCATGGAAAACAGTTTTTTTTTTACTGACAGATAAAGTGTTATCGATTGCAAATTACTGGAGTTATATATGTATTTCTAGTGCACCGGAGGGGTCTTATGGATGTGGTGGTGGAAAACGAAACTCAATAGGTGAAATCAAATGGACAGTTCATATACTATATAAAATTTATATAAAATTTTGTTTGCAGAATGAATATTCGTCTCTTCAATTCGACTCAAAACGTTGTCCCTGGAGTGGTCTTTTGAGTTTAGGGAATAGCCAGAAGTAACACGACGTTAAATCAGGTGAATACGGTGGTTGTGGAACGATATGAATTTCATTATTGGCGAAAAAGTCAGGATAAATCAATGAAGTGTGAGCTGGCGCATTCAGTGTTTCGGTACCAATCGAGATTCGACGCGTTTGAGGCCCAAAACATCTTTTAAAATGGTACTTTGAAATTCCAACATTCTCAGCAAGTTCACTAATTGTAAATTGACGGTTTGCAAGCACCAAATCTTTAATTTTTTGGACGTGAGCTTCGTCAGTTTGTGGTCGACCAGAGGGCTCTTCGTCTTCAACGCGTTCTCTGCCTTCTTTGAACTGCGTATACCACTTCTAAACATATCTTTCCGATATAGGAAGGCTCACCGAATACCTTCTGCAACATTCTATTCATTTCCGCAAACAAAATTTAACGCAAGTTCTTGCTCAATTAATCCAGAATTTTCAAAAATCGCCGGAAACAGTTTCAGCGTCTCACAAAGCCAAGCGTAACTCAAGCACTAATGAATAATTTGACGTCAAATTTCACACAAATGTCAAGGACAGTACCAACAACCTAAAAAAAATTGAAATACCATAGGCCCGGGAAATTTAAATTGGAAGCTGGTCTTACGTTTTAGACACAGTAGTATCATCGCCACGAACGGACACTGCATTTTTCCAAAGCGAACAAGTCCTTCCATCAAGCTGGAGGCGAAAGGTAGGAAAGTATGGAGACTCTTGTTGCTGTCTATGAAAGTTTCATTCCAAATCGTTGTGGTACTCTGTAGAAACTCTTTCTCTCATGACTCGTAAGCAACCCTAAATATGCTACATGTCTTTTATTTTAATGCAAGAGACTTAAGTGGAGAATGACTTTAACATACCACAATTTCCAGCATTAACAAACAACAGTATGTAGCTCTTTAATACACAAAGCGGTATTTCATGTATATCTGTCCCTTTTCATTGCCTTGAAACTTGAGTCTTTATAATGCTAACTAACATCTCATTTATCTGTTGTATTATTGTATTTACTCAACAATAAATTCAAACAATGAGGGAAAAGATACATAACGTTCAAAATGGGACGTCTCACCCTATACTAGATATATAACGACTTCAAGAAGATGACCACTTTCAGATTAATTAGAACACTTTTCAATATATATATATATATATATATAACAGGTGGGCTGACAAGTTCATAGGCTGGGACATAGATGGCGCTACTAGTATTAAATCCATATGATTTTTAGTTAGCCCTAACCTTCAAAAGACACGTGTGTAAATTTGACAGCTGTTGCACTATTAGTATGTGAGTTATAGAATTTTTAGTGTTCATCACGTGCAGTCCACTCGGTTGACTGTCGATTGGACTCCGGTGTGAAATGATGGAGCCATGTTTCATCCATTGTCACATATCGACGCCAAAATTCGGGTTTATTACTATTCAACAGCTCCAAACTCTGCTTAGAATCACCCATTCGTTGTTGTTTTGGGTCGATTGTGAGCTCGCGCGGCACCCACTTTGAACAGAGCTTTCGCATATCCAAATATTCATTCACTTTATGTCCAACACGTTTATTTGATATCTTTAGGGTCTCAGCTATCACAATCAGAAATTATTTTGTGGACTTTTTTTATGTTTTCGTCGGTAACAGCCTATTTGGGGCGTCCACTGCGTGCATCGTCCTCAGTGCTCATTTCGCCTCTTTTAAATTTAGCAAACCACTTCTCTACGGTTGATTTTCCTGTTGCAAAGTCCGAATAATGTTTATCAAGCCAAGCCTTGACTTCAATAGTAATTTTTTTCGCCAAAAAGCAATGCTTTATTAACACATGAAATTCCTTTTCATCCATTTTTCCAAATTTATACACGTGTCTTTTGAAGGTTAGGGCTAACTAAAAATCATATGGATTTAATACTGGTATCGCCATCTATGTGTCAGCCTACTGTTATATTTTTCAGCCCAACTGTTATATATATTCAGAACTCTGGATTATTGTGAATTATTATTTATAAAGAAATGAAAACTAAAGATTTAATTTGATTCACAAGTGCAGTTCACTCCAAGCACGGAGAATTTCAGAGTTCTCGAGTCTATGATGAATTTAACGCACCCGGTCTTCGGCTGACCTTAATCATCACTCGACATGATACACTGAACCACTTTGTAAACAGGCAGAATTTCTGGACAGTTCGGACAATTTCTGAAAAAGAGAAAAACTCACTTCTTGCCGACTCTTCTCAGAACATTCATTCTCTCCTTCTCCAAACCCTCCCTTTGAAAAATCTGTAAAGGGATCAGCTTTCCTCACATTATTGGAGTGGACACTTTCTCAGCTTATGTTCTATCCCCCATTACGATGCAGCAACTCATGACGTAGTCTGTATTCCATCTGTAATTGTTTCGAAGGTCTAACAGACAATCACTAATTTAACGATGTCTCATTATCCATCACATCCATCACACTTATTATCTTCTATCAGATTTGAGTGACACGTTTTTCTCATTAGTATAAAACACTAATTGCATGTATTATATATATATCCACGATACTGCTTATCTGCTCTTAGATTTGAGGGACAAGGTTGATATTATGCACTTTTTAAAGAATGTACATTTCTTTCCCCTGGAAACATAAATGATCTATCTCTTCTCGTGTGAAAAATGCTATTATAATATCTTTTCTTAACAAAAGAGAAAACAAGTAATATAAAAAATATTTTTTAAAGTCCATTCCGACTTTTTTTTCACTTTATTGCAGAAAGTCCTTTAAAAATAATTTTCGTTCTTTTATTTAAGTTTATCGGGCGCCATCTATTGGTGAATATATGCAACTTAAATCTAAAAAAAAAAAAAAAAAAAATTAATGAATTAAATTTAATTACTGAATTAATATTTGAAAAAATTGTATTAATATCGAGTGTCATCCACTACAAGTTCAAAAAAATGTATTTGAACTTGAGTGGATGAATAAAAAGTATTTTATGAGAGATTGAAAATTTGAACAAGATATATATATAGGGAGAGTGTGAGCTAATAGAAGGAATTGAAAAATAACCTCGTGACAAAAAAAAGAACCAACATTTTGTTATCTTACAAAACAAATATGTTGAATTGCCTCTTTTAGTGAACATAGAGTGTGATCGAGGGAATTGTTTACTTACATCTCTTGCTATTATATGTTGAACCATAGTTACCAAAGTCTTTAAATAAATGCAATCTTTCATCAAACACATTACTGCATTACCTCTTACATATACATCTAAACATGATGAGTAAATAAGACTAGTACAATTACTTGGAATTATGCAGTTACGGGAAATATGTGTAGGAAACTAGTTCCTATTTAAACTAGTTCCTATTCAAACTAGGAAACTAGTTCCTAGTTTTAAATATTTCTCCCTATATAATAAATTAGATAGGAAGAAGTATTTAAACTTTAATGACTGTTCCTCATGTGATAAGGAGGAAAACTTAGAGACGGCGAGATAGAAAAGTGTCAATTAGATGTTCGTTTAAAAAGACGCCAAAACATCGATTAATTACCTTAATTAAATATTTTGAATTAAAGTAATTTTTACTTAACTAATTATGTCTCGAATGTTCATTATTTTTCCATCACTGTTGTCTAGCCTGTTGTTTCCAAGTCGTATCAGTTTGGGCATAGTATTTATAAACCACCATTACTATACAAAATCACAACTGTCTATTTATAGTTTTGGAAATGATGATGGTTGTGTGTTCACATTCGGCAGATGTTTCACACAGTTCCCTATCCTCCTTCAAGGCAACAGATTTATAATACCCAATTTAATTATAGACATAATGAATTTCTCATCAGTATGGCTTGTTAAGTTCATTACTACTACTACTACTACACCACATCACATCACTGTGCCTAGAGTTGAGTTGCCCCTTTACAATTTAGGATTGATATAGGAGAGAAGAAGTTTGATTGGCATCTGTGACTCTGTACGGTCATATGAGACGACATACGGCTTAAATTGATTCCGAACCACTACAAGTATCCACTTCATCCCCAGGATTTGAACCCAAAACCTGTGATACTAATGGCCAGAGCGCTAGCCGCTTGGCCATCAGACACCATTAAGTTCATTAAGAACTTTTAATGGAAAATCCAACTCCCAGTCCACCTAGGTCATTCCTCTCCTGCCCTTGGTATCTCATTGGCCTTTATGTTCGAATCCTGGCGCTGGTATGGATGTTTATTAGTGGTTTGGAGTCTACTTTAAACTGTAAGTCCTGGTCTGTTTAGCCCTTGTGGTCAAAAAATAATAAAAGAGAGACAAACCAACCTAAGAAAACTTAACCAATCGCTTTACTAGCTAGGCTAACAGAACTTCTTTGTATACAATTAAGTTAAAAACAGGACAAATCTAGTGATCGGAAAATACTACCTTTAGGTTAACCTCGTGTGCAAAAAATGACCATAGAGTTGCAAACCAATCTATGAAAACTCAACTAATCTCTTGATAAGTTAAACGAAAGGAACTTTTTTTGTATTTAACTAAGGGAAGAACGGGATCTATCCATACATCGGAAAATACTACATTTAGATTCCAGTACTCTACATGCCACCCTTGTAGCTATTTATTTTAAACTGTAGTAACACTGCTTAAAAATCATGGAACCAACTTAATGGTAATCACTTTTTAAAGTCGTCAAAACATTTTGCATGTCAATGAGTGTCATGTTCATGTTCATGAGTCAAATGCTTAGATATGTACCTCTTCTTTCATTATAAAAAAAAATTAATTTTCTAAATTTTCAGATAAAAGTAATTAAGCTAAAAGCACAAGGTATCAACTATCATCAAGAACAATGCTCATTTACAGATTAATAAATTGGCTTCTACCAACCTTGTTCATGGGCGTGCCCCAGAAATCGTTGAAGAGCAGGTTGGACCAGGGGCTCGACGGTCTCAGGTCTCGGTTTTCTCGGATGGCGGACACGTCATCGAAGACGAACCCGCAGTCGAGGGCGCCCCGGTAACACAGACACGCCCCGGCGCACAGCAGGGCGTAGCTCAAGGTGCAACCCTGCAAGAAACAACATGCCGTCCATCAATAGTTTTTATTTCAGAGTCTTTTGATTAACGACTCTTCTAACGAGATAGGGTTTTAACCACTGTAAAAGAAGAGTTGGATCCTATTTTTGTGATTAAAAGAAAAGGAAAACAGTATAGGGTTGTGTTCCAGATACTGATCCTAATCGCAAAGTAATAGTTTATATTCGTTGCCAAGGACTGAATGATCTTATTTGAAGATTACGCAGTACATTTATTCTCAAGGTGTAATTTTTAAACATATTTCTTTCAGTTTTTGTTTTCTGAAAGATGAATTAAGATGAGGGCAAATAATTCTTATTTAGTTTTAAAGAACAGTTCCTTCAAATAATATTTTTCTCTGTTGTACAAATAAAAAACAATAGCAAGAAGTTTTTAACTTCAATTTTTCTTCCATCAACTAGTACGAACAAACAATTTAAAAGTTGAATCCAATTGTCTTTATAATATCTATATTTTATCTTAATTTTTGTATTCAATTTTAATAATTCACACAGCTGTCCAAAAAGTTTAAAAATCAGAAAAACTCTTGGGAGCGTATAAAAACACTTTTTGAAATAATTATATATATGTATGTATATAAAACCCCCCGTGTGTCCATATCAAGCTTGAAAGAAATATGTTCTTCGGACGAAAACATGAATGGATGTCAAAAGCTTTGCAGGTAAGTACTACCACAAGAAAGCCCCAATAGTCGAATACCTTTTACAAGAATGACAAAACAACGCCAATTTCGATCCGACTTTATGCGTAAATGATATTCAAAATCGACAGGTGAAGAAACCATAAAAAGTATGTACTACTGTATCCAAAAAGTAAGACCAGTTTTCAATTTAAATTTCCCGGGCTTATGGAATTTCAATTTCTTTTCCTTTTTTCAATTCCTTCTATTAGCCCACACTCTCCCTATATATATCTTGTTCAAATTTTACATCGTTCATAAAATACTTTTTATTCACCCGCTGAAGTTCAAATACATTTTTTTGAACTTGCAGTGGATGACACTGGATGTTAATGCAGTTTTTTCAAATGTTAATTCATTAATTAAATTTTATTAATTAATTTTAGATTTTTTTAAATTTAAGTTGTCTGTACCTACCAATAGATGGCGCCAGATAAACTTAAAAAATGTATGAAAATTATTTATAAAGGACTTTCTGCGCTACAGTGAAAAAAAAGTAGGAATTGACCAGGAATAAAAAAAAAATTTATATTACTTGTTTAGGTTGCTCTCACTGCCCTTGACATCTGTGTGAAATTTGACTTCAAAATATTCATCAGTGCTTGAGTTATGCTTGGTTTTGTGAGGCGCTAAAACTAATTCCGGCGATTTTTGAAATGTCTCTTCAATCGACTCAAAGCGGTGTCCCCGGAGTGGTCTTTTGAGTTTACGGAATAGCCAGAAGTAACATGATGCTAAATCTGGTGAATACGGTGGAACGATGTGAGTTTCATTTTTGGGCGAAAAATTCACGAAGAATCAATGCAGTGTGAGCTGGCGCATTTAGTGTTTTCGGTACCAGTCAAGATTTGATGCGTTTGAGGCCCAAAACATCTTTTAAAATGGAATTTTGAAATTCCATCATCAGCTGCAATGTCTCTAATTATAAATCGATGATTTGGAAGCACCAAATCTTTAATTTTTTGGCCGTGAGCTTCGGCCGTGAGGTTGAGACCAGAAGGCTCTTCATCTTCAACGCATTCTCTGCCTTTTTGAACTGTTAATACCACTTCTAAACATTTCTTTCCGATATAGGAATGCTCACCGAATGCCTTCTGCAACATTCTACACGTTTCCGCAAACAAAATTGAATGCAAGTTCTTTGCTCCGTTCAGACATTTCAAAAATCGCCGGAATCAGTTTTAGCATCTCACAAAGCCAAGCGTAACTCAAACACTAATGAATATTTTGGCGGGAAATTTCACACTGATGTCAAGGATGGTTCCAGTAACCAAAAAAAGAAAAAAATTGATCTTACTTGTTGGGAACATTAGTAAAACCAAACCAACCTTGGAAAGCTTTCTGCAATAAGCAAATCTGATGAACTTCAATCAGTATCGAGAAGGGAAGAAAAGGCTCTCTTTAAAAAGAAAATTAAATTTCATAAATTTTCATTTATGATCGTGTTTCCACTAATTTCTTTGTACTTGAGTATTCCAGCAGAGTTTAAAATATTTGAATTAACCTCATCATTGTATAATACTCGTATAACTATAGAGATAGACTCATTTCACGGAAATGAATTAATAATTTTCATTTTATTTCTTATAGTAATGTACATTTAATGTGTTCAAGAATTTTTCCAATATGTAGTTTCGTACAATATATAGTAATATATACACTACTGGCCATTCAAATTGCTACACTAGGAAGAAATGCAGATAAGAAAATGATATTTATTGGACTGGGGACTATTGCACAGATCCTGAGAAATCAATACCCATAACAATCACCTCTGGCAGTAATAACAGCACTTATACTCCTGGGCATTGAGTCAAGCAGATATTGGATGGCATGTACAGGTACATATACCCATGCAGCTTCAACACGATGCCACAGCTCATCAACCGTAGTGTCTGGCGTATAGTGATGAGCCAGTCACTCGGCAATCATGGACCAGACGTTTTCTATCGGCGAGAGATCTGGTGAACTTGCAAGTCTGGGCAACAGCTGAACATTTTCCTTATCCAGGAAGGTCTGTACAATACCGGAAACATGCGGTTGTGCATTATCCTGCTGAAACGTAGGGATTCACATGGCTCGAATAAAGGGTACAGCCACGGGTCGTAACACACCAGAAATGTACCGTGTACTGTTCAAAGTGCCGTCAATTCGAACAGGGTGGTCGAGGTGACCGATACGTGTATCCAATAGTACCCCAAACCACCCCATACCATCCCGCCAGGTGATGGGCCAGCATGCCGATGATGAATACACGCTGCCAATGTGCGTTCACCACGATGCCGCCAAATGCGGATGCGACCATCTTGATGTTGTAAACAGGATCTGGATTCATCTGAAAAAATGACATCTCGCTGTTCGTGCGCCCAGGTTCGTCGTTGATCACACTGTTGAAGACGCTCCTGTCTGTGATGCAGCGTCAAGGTTAGCCGCAACCATGGTCTCCGAGCTGATATGACTCCGATCTAACATTTCTGTCTTCCCGGCTGCTAATGGTAGGGGCCCGTTGACATCCAGTACACTGTCCAGACCCGTAGCACCGTCCTGAACCCATCGATTCTCTATTCTTCTAACAGTCATTGGATCTCGATCGGCGGGAGCAGCAATGCAGCGATACGATAAACCGCAATCCCGGTACGATTCAACCGGTGAAACGGCAGTCCCAATACAACCCGGTAGTCAATTCAACCTTCATCAAAGTCTGAAACGTGCTGGTACGGATTTCTACATTTCTTATACGAAGCATCGCAACAACTTTTCACCAGGCAACAACGTTCAAATGCAATTTGTGTATGAGAAAAATTCTGAACAATTTCCTCATTTAAACACGTTGTTGGTGTCGCTACAGGCGCCTGATTTGTCTGAATGCGCTCATTTGCATGTCGCAGTCCCTTCTTCCTGTCCAATTTAAGTCTGTAGCATGTCGCCTTCTTGGTGCAGCAATTTTAATGGGCAGTAGTTTAGTTATAATCTCCATTGACAATAAATGTCTTTATCTATAATATCCTTCTGTTATGATCTATAAGTGCTTTGATGTAACCTCCTAACATATAATTATAATCTCCAATATCTAGTTTTGTCAAATGTACGTTTAATGTGTACAATTTGTCCAATATATATATATATATATATATATATCCTCATCATCGTCGTCGTCGTCGTCATCATCATCATCATCATCATCAGTGACGCAAAAGCCTCATTGTGGGTCAAGGCCTTAATTATGTTATGCCCTGCCTGTTAAGGCCCTGTTATGATCTATAAGTGCTTTGATATAACCTCCTAACATATAATTATAATCTCCAATATCTAGTTTTGTCAAATGTACGTTTAATGCGTACAATTTGTCCAATATATATATATATATATATCCTCATCATCGTCGTCGTCGTCGTCATCATCATAATCATCAGTGACGCAAAAGCCTCATTGTGGGCCAAGGCCGTCTGACTACCTGTAGATTCCTAAACAATACATGATTTTTGTACGGGGTAGGGTTGTCAGTACTACGCCCAACACTCTGCAGTCATATTAAACCGGCACCTACAGGATTTAAAACCCTTACAAAAATTCATTTGCACCACCGGGACTGAAACTCGAAACTTGTGGCAGAGAGTGCCGGAAGACCCTTTATATTTTATATATATATACATAGTTTAGATTTTTGAAAAATTCGATTTAATTTAAATTTTATACCACTTAAAAATATTTTTTTTAGTTGATAGGCGAAATATTTAAAAACTTAAAAAAGAAAATTCCACATTCTTTATTTTTAGATCTAAAATAAATAATGTGGAATTTTTTTCTTTTTTCCTCTATAAAATTCTGAAGAATGTCCGAATATTTTTTTTCCCCATCACGGGCCTGCGAAGTCTCGGAATATTCGCATTCGAAGCGGCGCAGCTTCTAAAAGTTCCCTTCGAATAGATCGCACTGGATGCAAATGCCTGAAACGGATCCACGGACCGAGGTACAATGCGGTATATCCCGATTCCTGGAAATGGGAAAAGGGCGGGAAGCGATCCGGAAAATTGGAATGTGACCGTTGCAACTCGACGAGAACCCAAACAATGGGAGATGAAACAAAATCGAAAAAGAAAAAAAAAGAAAGAAAAGAACCTGTGCCAGGAAAATGCGATCAGAATACTAGGAAAAAAAAGAATTAAATCCCCATTCAGGAAAACGGGATTTCGCCATTGTCTCCGCCATATGTTGTATTCTAAATGTGCTATATATAGCAAGATTAAACAGAAGAATTTATATCGTAGTAATAAAAAAATTTAGTACAGTAAAAAGTCCATACCTTTTTAATTTAAGTAAGTTTTTTTTATATGCGTTTCTTTTATCTTAACCAGATTATCTAAGTAGGGAAAATAAATAATATTCCAGTACGTTATTCTAATTGTGGAAAATAAATAATCTATGTCTAATCATAATCAACTCATAATCTGTAACTAATCATATGCTGTATATATCGTAAAATTAAACACAACAGTTTATATTGTAGTAATAAAAAAATTCAGTACATTAAGAAGTTCAAACCTATCTAATTTCAGAAAGTTATTTTATATGTGTTTCTTTTTTGTGATTATCCTAAATAGGAAAAATAACTTAAATTCCATTACATTTGATTTAATTCTTTTGTTCCAATGCAGCTGGCAAACACTTAGGTAGTCGTCTTTTAAGCCTTCTATTAGCTCACACTCTCCCTATATATATATCTTGTTCAAATTTTCAATCGATCATAAAATACTTTTTATTCATCCACTCAAGTTCAAATACTTTTTTTTAACTTGTAGTGGATGACACTGGATGTTAATACAGTTTTTTTCATATATTGATTCAGTAATTAAATTTAATGAATTAATTTTAGATTTTTTTTAGATTTAAGTTGCATATATCTACCAATAGATGGCGTCAGATAAACTTAAAAAAATGAATGAAATTTATTGATAAAGGACTTTCTGCAATATAGTGAAAAGAAACTAGGAATTGAGTTTAAAAATTTTTTTTTATATTAGTTGTTTTTATTTTCTTTGCCAAAATTCTAAAGAATGTCCGAATATTTTTTTTCCCCTTCACGAACCTGCGAAGTCCCGGAATATTCGCATTCGAATCGGCGTAGTTACCAAAAGTTCTCTTCAAATAGATCGCACTGGATGCAAATGCCTAAAACGGATCCACGGACAGAGGTACAATGCGGTATATCCCGATTCCTGGAAATGGGAAAAGGGCGGGAAGCGATCCGGAAAATTGGAATGCGACCGTTTCCACTCGACGAGAACCAAACAAGGAAAGATGAAACAAAAACGAAAAAGAAAAAAAGAAAGAAAAGAACCTGCGCCAGGGAAATGCGATCAGAATACCGGGAGAAAAAGGAATTAAATCTCCATTCAGGAAAAAACGGGATTTCGCCATTTTCTCTGCCATATGTTGCATTCTAAATGTGGTATATATAGCAAGATAAAACAGAGCGATTTATTTTGTAGTAATAAAAAAATTCAATACATTAAAAAGTTCAATACTTTGTAATTTAAAAAAGCCATTTTATA